>JAHPZR010026363.1:0-20554 GCA_019787425.1 Platygyra sinensis
TTCGTTCCTTCGTTCCTTCGTTCCTTCGTTCCTTCGTTCCTTCGTTCTCTTCGTTCTTTCGTTCTTTCGTTCTTTCGTTCTTTCGTTCTTTCGTTCTTTCGTTCTTTCGTTCTTTCGTTCTTTCGTTCTTTCGTTCTTTCGTTCTTTCGTTCTTTCGTTCTTTCGTTCTTTCGTTCTTTCGTTCTTTCGTTCTTTCGTTCTTTCGTTCTTTCGTTCTTTCGTTCTTTCGTTCTTTCGTTCTTTCGTTCTTTCGTTCTTTCGTTCTTTCGTTCTTTCGTTCTTTCGTTCTTTCGTTCTTTCGTTCTTTCGTTCTTTCGTTCTTTCGTTCTTTCGTTCTTTCGTTCTTTCGTTCTTTCGTTCTTTCGTTCTTTCGTTCTTTCGTTCTTTCGTTCTTTCGTTCTTTCGTTCTTTCGTTCTTTCGTTCTTTCGTTCTTTCGTTCTTTCGTTCTTTCGTTCTTTCGTTCTTTCGTTCTTTCGTTCTTCTGTTCCTTCCTTCCTTCCTTTCTTCCTTCGTTCCCCCTTTTTTCATTTTTCCTTCCTTCGCTCCTTTGTTTGTTCGTTCCGTCGCTCCTTCGTTCCTTCCCTCATTCTTTTCTTCATTCCTCGTTCCTTCGTTCGTTCGTTCTTTCCGGCGTTCGTTCGGTCGGTTGGTCGGTCGGTCAGTCAGTCATGTCATTCACCTATGCATTCGTTCATTCATCCATTTAATTAATCATTTATTAATGCATTTTTTCGTTTGCTCGTCCCTTCATTCGTTGCTTAGCTCATTCGTTCATTCGCTTAGCTATGAATTAGTTCACATTGCCCTTCACATGCGAAACGATTTATTGAAAGAAACTCTCCCTTGTTTCGACTTATAATATAATAGCAGGAAGTCGCATTGTGGAAAATTTGATTTTAGTAGTTGCCATCTTGTTTACTTTGACTATTTTATTGCAATTTTCATTCGTGGAGACTTGTCCGTTACATCTGCCATCTATAGATCAGCATGGACAAAACAAACACTGAAAATAAATCAAATTTCTGTTGTCCAGTAACATGGTGTTTGCATGCCAAACTGAACAGCTTTTTGCTTCCCAGCTTCAAAGAACGGGAAATGCAAGATTTACCACCAGCTGTTGGATATCTGCCGAGATATGATGAAGACAGTCAAAAAGATGTACGGTACATATATGTATGAGCGATATCTATTCGCCAAGGAGAAAGATCGTTTCACGAGAAAACTCAAGCGGGTCAACAAACAGCTAGAGATCTCAGGTAAGTCTGATATTAAAGCTTTGTCTTATGTCAATGATGGTAACTGTTATTTGGGCAGTTCATTCGTCGTTTCTCCTCAGTTGCGTCACAGCAGAAATAACTAATATTGGCTTCCGTGATTGGATTATGGCAACAATTGATGAGGAAGACCAAATGCCAAATATATTTCACATTGTATAATAGCACGAAAAAGTACCCGACCAGCAGCCAAACCACTACTCTTACCAGTTTAGTAAGGTACAACGGGAGCTTTGGTGACGAATTTTTTTTGAAATCACGGTGTTGCCACGAGCATCTTTCATCGCTTCCAAATGGTAAAAAAATTGTCGCCTGACATTTCGCGCGCTTTTCTGGCAATGACGTCAAAGGCAAACAAGTGGTCACTGCGGGAAACGGAGCCTGTTGCCCGTGACAACAACATACTGAAGTTGAACGTTAAAATCTGATCACCAAACGTTTTTCTCGCCTACTCAACTGGTAACCGTAGTAACCCCAGACTATATCTTAAATTCAATTATTTACAGCTGGACACCCCTTTATATTTAAAAAGCGTACCTTAGAGCAAAATCTATGGATCAAAGATTCATGCTAGAGCACTATGGGCAAAACATAGGCATGCAAATAGCAACAAAGTAATTATTGTTGGTGACAAAACAGGTGTACTTACAGCTCAGCAGAACATTCGAGCAATGGCAAAAATTAAGTTACCAAACAAAACCTCCTGGCTTGGTATCTATCGAGACTTAAGCTCTCGATCAAGCTGACCCCGCGAAAGAAAATTGAACTTGAAGTTATCCACGGTTAAAAACACAATAACACACGCTTTATGCATTCTTTCAAGGTTTGACATTATCTTTTCGAGAATGCTTAGGAATCTAGTAAGTCACTTAAACTGAAAGAAATGAACTAAAGTGAGTTGTTTGCGATAATCGGTTCCAAACGTTACCGTACTGTGAGTATATTTTTAGCAAATAGTTTCTGCACTTATTGCTCAAACTTTGAGCGGAATTCGTCTTAATACATTCGCACTTCTAGCTCTTCAGCCCTTTCTCCCTTCCCTCACCTCCCTCAATCTCTCTCCCCACCCTCCCTAGAGTCAATTGTACAGGCAACACAAAGTGACCCGACTTCACCATGAAATCATCTTAATAATGAATCTTTCTTTTTTGGTAGCTAAGCAAGTTTCTGGTACTGAAGACCAAATGGAAAGGATTCAACGAAGTCTTAATTTTGTCAGCGATGGTGAGACAACGAATATAAGTCAGGAGCCCATCCGATAAGGAGCCTCCATGCTTCATCCTATAATGTAGAGTCAACCCTTTACCGTATCATTCTATTTTTACAACTGTAGTTAATGCAAGTGTCTCTTGGTTTCCCGCGAAATGTCTTGTTTCCGCAGATAGAAAATGCAAAATAAAGGGCGAAAGGAGGATCTCAGTCTTTGTTTAAACAAAGAATGGTCTCAGCTGGGATATCACCAAATGGGTATCGAAAAGGGTTGTGTGAAAACTCCCACAAGATCTGTTTCTAAAAATAGAAAGACACGGTAAAGGGTTGACTCACAGGACTGGGTAATGGGCTCCTGCCTAAGTCTAGTACGCGTTTTTTCGCAAAGTTTACCTCGACTCAGAGTGATGGCACAATGTCATTTCGCCCCAGAGAGTGTGGAGTTCATAATAGAAAATTGACCAGTTTTGAAACAGCACTAAACACAATAAAAATCGCTAGGACAGTAAATTATAGTGTTCACCAGTAAACAATTTTCATTTTAATGGTTACATACCATAGCGTTTACTGAACCAGAAGACTCAAAAGTTAGATTCACTAGGTTGGGAACTCGAGATTTTTATCGTGTGATAGTTGGTCGATGACGCTGCAGACTCAGTCAGCTATTACGAACACTGAAAGAACGCTAGTCGACTCATACTAAAACAGAATAGGCAGTTAATATCGTAGCCAATCAGAGAACGGCACTAATTAAAGAACGTCGGTAGATTTATACCAAAACAGAATAGATAGTGAACAGCGTAGCCAAAAAGGAACGGCATTCGTGATAGAACGCTGTAGATTTATACTAATCCATGGTAGGCAATACAGCGTTAATGTACTACTCTTAAAGTAGCTGCCATTTGAGAGGTCGCTGATTTCTGTTCCAATAAAAGAGACGTTGACTTGTTTCCTAGGTGTACAAAAATGGAGCAAGAAATGTGACGCTGCATTGAAGCATCAAGAAACTATCAGTGTTAAGGCCTGGGTCAAGGCTATGGATGGAAGAATTACATCTCTGGGCGGAGAGGGAGTGGAGCGATTCTTGGGAAATCTGTTTCGCGCATTTGATGGGTTGTTTGAGAGTTCATCCCTACCTGCAAAGGCAGCTGGGAAGGCCATTACCATCATGCAAAGAGTGCGCCGAATCAAAGCGGTTAGTCATAATAGAAGACTAAAAGAGTGCATGAGTCAGTCAACTGAGATTTGTGCCTTCAATTTGACAATGGTTTATCGATTGGTGTGGAAATATTAGGCAATAATACAATAATCTAATAAGACGATCGACTTCATGGTATTGGATACGGCAGCTGATTTTTTTTTAAAGACAGGGACGTTGGGAGGTTAATCAGTACTATGCTAAAGAAGATAACCGCATATACTAAAGATCTCAGTCACGGAATTTTGAGTTATTTTGGCCGCGTAGAAAATTACTTTTAAATCGAAGGAAGCCTTAAAATGTGATTTTGATAAGACAGAAATACGCCAAAGAAATAATAATAAACCATAATTGAACAAGGCTAGTTCAGGCCGGATGGAGAAGATTACATCAAGGATTAGAAATCACGAACAAGAAAAATTTAGTCTGAACTTTTCAACATGAGCAAACGGTGACTGAGGAAGCTTCTTTAGACTACAGAGCAAATAATTATCTCGCCACTAATGCAACGTACAATGCACTTTTCCGTAACTCTGTTTTTTTGTCTTTTCTCGATCTTTCTCCTTCACATACAATGATAAAATCGTTTCAATCAGATTGTTGCGACTAACATACACGAACATAAAGTCTTCGTAGAGACCATAGAAGGAGGGTGAAAGAGTTATTCCCTCGAAGGACATTCCGTCTGCCATAGTGAAACGATATGACTACAATTAGCTACAATACATTTGAGTAAAATTCTAGTTTGCGTTGGGTCATTGCCGTAGCACATGAAACCAATAGTATGTTTGTTCATTTAGTCTTCGAATTAAGCCTTAACTGTGTTGATTGTTAATTCTCTTTTTGTACAGGCTTTTGACCAAATCTTCATGAAGGATATCACGTTAGGACGAGCCAATTACCACGCAGACAGAGTCCTGTATGACATCGCAGAAATAGCTGATATCAAAATTTACTGTCACAAGAAAAAATGAGCCAAACACGTTTATCATCATATATATTTTGTACAATATGCTGACTAGATGCTGAATTCAAGTATCGTCCCATTTCAGTCACAAATTCCGCAGTCTTCGCAGTGGGTTTCCATTCCATTGTCATGGCAACATTGGAGTATTTGAGTTTCTTGTCGGCAGATACAATAATTTTAGAGAGGGGGTCGTCGTCCGCTGGGACAATGGGAATACTGAATGGTTATCATTTGCTATTCAGCGAAGACAAGTCTGTTATTAGTAATTAACTGACCACACCACTTTGCCACAATCTAGGATGCCGGGTTATGTCACATTATAGAGTTTATTATTTAAGAAAAAATGTTCATCGAATGATGACACAATTTCATTCAGGACTGACCTGAGGAAAAAATATATTTCCTTTTCTGCACAAGAATAAAGAATCTAATTCTAAGTTGATTATTTTCAGATCTGACACGGAATTGCTTAGCACTTCCTCATTCTTTTGAAATTCAAAGCGACGTCTAGACACCGACCTCAATTCTGCAAAACAAACCTATTGATATTTTAGTAGATATATTTTTGGTTCATCTGTTTGGATTGTTCGAAAGAACGAAAGAACGAAAGAACGAAAGAACGAAGGAACGAAGGAACGAAGGAACGAAGGAACGAAGGAACGAAGGAACGAAGGAACGAAGGAACGAAGGAACGAAGGAACGAAGGAACGAAGGAACGAAGGAACGAAGGAACGAAGGAACGAAGGAACGAAGGAACGAAGGAACGAAGGAACGAAGGAACGAAGGAACGAAGGAACGAAGGAACGAAGGAACGAAGGAACGAAGGAACGAAGGAACGAAGGAACGAAGGAACGAAGGAACGAAGGAACGAAGGAACGAAGGAACGAAGGAACGAAGGAACGAAGGAACGAAGGAACGAAGGAACGAAGGAACGAAGGAACGAAGGAACGAAGGAACGAAGGAACGAAGGAACGAAGGAACGAGGGAACGAAAGAACGAGGGAAAGAAGGACCAAATGATGGAATAAACATCTCACAAACTTGACACAAACAAACCTGGTATTTTCCACTTTCTTTTTAAGTTGCCCATGCTGGGGTGACTCGGAGGGGAAGCCTTCTTTACCTCCTTCAAAGGATCGTGCTGTTGAATAAGATCCCAGAAAGGTTCTATTTTTTCGCGTTCATCAGCTGTCTCAACTTCCCTCGCCCTCCGTAACAATCCACGACCTCTTAAGAAAGCTGTTAGTCTGCCACTATCACCAAATCCTTCCGGTAAATAGTTCTTCTCTTCAGTAACAAGGCTTCTCTTTTGTTTGGAACTTCCAATATCCGGGAACAGATAGTTTGCTAGGAAACGTGCCATCCGGGGTACAAGCTCTTTGTTTAGACATGCGTGGAAAGGCAGTGTTTTGACCTCATCTGAGCCCATGATGCTAGCATTCACACTCATATTAATGCAGCTGGACGCCAAGGAGTCCACGGGGGCCTGGAAACATATACTTTGTATTTTGAGCACATTTTCCAAACCAACATGTTTAATAGACTTTGAAGCTTCAATGCCAATGGTTGAGTCTCGGTCAATTAATGACAGAGCTTTACCAGCAGCATCTAAAACTGCTTTTGTTTTGCCTTTGGAAAATTCTGAGTCAAATACACTTTGTGTGACGTTGTCTACTCGTCGCTTCTGATCCAAGTAGATGTCCTGGAATATAAAGTAATTCTGTTAATACCATAGCAAGCAATATGACGGCAAAGAAGACTGTTTATAAGAACTACTGAGCACACAGCGGTGAAACGCAAAAATCCAACGCCACTTGCGGTTTTCGCCGCCTCGAACTTCGTAAGAGTTTGAAGAGAAAACCTGCAAGACTTCTGTAGGAAAATGTTATAAAAATAGTACTGTGAGAGAAAATTACAAGCTGGGAGGACTTTAGGATGTCCATCACTAAATGTCCTGGCCATATGCGAAGTTTAAAGCTTAACTTTTCAGCGACTGTCTTAACGTTGGGCTTGAAAGCGAAAATTTTCGAAAATTTAAGACTTTGTTAAGCAAAAGTTTTGGGGGGAACTGCGCACGCGCGCCACGTTTGACCGCTGTGTGACTACTGAGTGATATCCTCCATTCAGTTCTGTACCACGTGATGGGTTTTGTCCAATGAGAGCGCGGAATATCATTTGGTAGCTATAATAGGTGCTTATCTTTTACCAAAAATATGGGAAGTTTGGTTGGAATTCAAATAGGTTAGTTATTTTCCAGAAAATCCGTTCGGAAATAGTAAACTACCTCCAGAGGCTTAACTCCTCGTTTTTCTTGTTCAGAATAGAAAGTTGTCAATTTGCTTTTCCAGTCTTTCATCAAGAGAAAACAATTGCGGTTGCTCTGCTGATTTTGGAAAAATCTTTGCCGCTTTTTAAATCAACCTGGTTCCTTCCGCAAAATGATAATTACTGTACCTAATATGACTTACAGGTATGACAGCATCAACTTACTCTTGCGTCTTCTAGGTTTCCGCTGGCCACTTTCCTAATATGGTCACAACCGTGATTCTTAGCAACACATACGGGATCTCCTGTCTTGTAGCAGCACTTATTCCAAGATGGACACTCAACACAGCTACCAAACACGTCACGTGCACAACATCTGTTCCAATCCGGGCATCCAATGCAGCCTAAAAGATACGAAAAAACAATGATATTCAGCGCCAGGTTTTGATATTGCAATGCTCTTGTTAAATTCTTGTTTGATGTGGAAGTCAAAGTTTTAACTAAAAAAACACGTTCTAGTGAGTTTGGCATTATTAAACCCCCAATAATGGAAAAATATATTTTTCTCTCTTTCTTTAAATTCCCCATCTGTGCGGACATCTGTGATCTAGGAAATGGAAATTTTCCAGTGACTAGTTGTTCTTGCCAAGTCCATGAAGAGAGAGCAACTTACTCTTTTTGCACTGATCCAATGTACAGCTGCTGTTGTATCGCTCCTCTGCCATCCAAACTTCTCTGTTTCTCTTCTCCAGAATAGTCTCCTCTTCAGCAAGTCTCTGTCGATAGAACTCTTCATTTTTGGTGGCCTTGCGGTAGTAATTCTTAGCTTCTTTGAGATTTTCTGTTGCTTGGTTAATGAAACTATCTGCTTCCATGGCGGCAGCCTTAATAAGGGTATCCACTGCCCTCAGGACTTTGTCGTGGATTCCAGGAAGACATCCATAAGCCTAAGAAAAACAGTTTAAAAAATCATTTGTTTGTCTGATTGATGGACGAAGTGTTCGGTCATCTCAGATCTGAGAAGAATGGATCCTACAGCTCACAGCTCTCGGTTCGATCCTCAGTTATTATCTTCATGAAATTACAAACGTCTGGCCCTTTCTCTTTCTGTTTACCCTGAACACTCATCTTACCTGGAAAGAGGTTGAGTCTGAAGTTCCCATGATTTCAGGTGATGATATATATAAACCTGTCGATGAAATGTCGAAAAGATTTCCCTCAACTGGGAATTCTGTGCCAGTATCAGAAATTTTTATTTCTGTTGGCGATCCTGTACCAAGCACTCTGGCAAACCCGACGAGCTTGGCTTTGACATCGAAAGGAGCAATTTCAACATCGAGTTTTGGACCACTTTTGGATTCTTCTTTGCTCTCTTGTACCACGATAAAGCCGTTAGACAACACGAACGGAGATTTTGTGTTGGAGGTAGTCAGATGAATGTGATCTGAGTCATTCATCTTAATCTCACAGTCAAAGTGTCGATCGAAGATATGAAGTCTTCCTCTCATAGTTAAATTGGTCCTGGTGTGCAAGGCTGGGTCATACAGAACATCCAATCCCCCGATGAACGGAGCATAGGCCAGGGGAAAGGGAAGTGTTGCATTGATTCCCATCGCTTCCACAATGTGGTACATGGTCACTTGTGACACTTTGGACTCAACGCGGCTAATGTCAGGCTGCATGGCTTGATAAGATATCGAACAAGGCGCCATTATTTCATGGCCGCTGCCTACTTTACCTAGTGTCATTCTTCCTGTAAGAGGAAGTTTTTGTAAAGGAATGGACTTCATAATTTCTGTGTTAAGTAACAGCTGATCAAACGTCAGATATCCTCCATTGTACGACCGATAGATGGGATCTTCGCTCCTCATGGACAGCTCTACACTCCCGTTGTCAAACTTTATATCTCCGACAAACGAAAGAGGTTCTTTAGGAAAGTTCAACTTAGTTTGCACAGTGAAGGACGAATCGTCCTGGTTAAGCGTAAACTGCAACATGTTATCCCTAAGCACAAGACCATTACCCAGGACATAGTTACGATTTACCATCCCGGCCAAATTGAACCCATCGCGTTTCACGAGGCCTTGGATCCGATACCACTGTTCACTTTCAAGCATACTTTTGGCTGATTTGCACATTTTATCGTGATGGCAATCGGCGGGCATTCGAAACAGGCCAACCATTGATATACCACGCTCAAAGGAAAGTCCCGACAGTGTTGGATTCTCGAACAAAGAATCATCGTCGTCTAATGACAGAACCAAAGAGGTGTTAAAACTGTTTCTTAATAATTTTTTCAGTTTGTCCACATCATAGCCTGTCAGTGCCTCAATAATGTACGGCATGGGTATCTTTGGAAAGATAAAACCAACTGCCGTTTTTAATTGTCCTTTGTCTTCGTATACAACGGCTTCAGCTTCAGTGGTTTTGTCTACACCAGGGAAGTTTCCAAGCCCCGAGATGTGAATGTAACGATTTTTCTGTTTTTCTGAAGTGGCTGTTTTGAGTTTTGGTTGGATGAAATCAAAGTCACTCATTTGACTATTTTGAACAATGGCATCGCTTTCAGCATCTGGGATAAATGACAGCCCATATTGATTAGCTAGCAATCTCACCGACATCTTCTCTGCCTTTCCTGTGATAAAAACAACCTTAGTTTCGTCTTCTGTTTTCAAAGAGATATTTGCTTTTGCCCCACCCAGTTCCGAAACTCCATGTCCTTCAAACGACCACGTGTTAAACTCGTCGCCAACTCGGTGACGAAATGTGACATCGGTATCAGAAACGTTTAAGAGACCAGGAATTGCGGCAAAGGTTTCAGACACTTTGGCATGAACAGTAAAGGTTTCTTGATCGATGTTGTAACTAAAGTGATTAATGTTTACAGTGGACAGCGTTGGGAAACCGTATGGCAGAACTTTTATCCTAGAGCTCGGTGACAGCGCTTTGAGTGTCTGTGCTACGCTGACTTGCTCGTGACGTGAAGTGACGAACTTAACCAGTGGAGGATTGACAACCACCGCAACTTTCACCGGTTTTTTGTCCTCGCTTCCTAAGCGAAATGGCAACAGGAGAGTTAAGCCCTTAGAAATGTGTGATTGTAATTCGTCTGCCAGGATCCCTTCCCCAAAAGATCTAAGTGGGAGCTTGTCAACATCTCCCGTGGAAGCGACGAAGCCGAAGTTTGTTCTTGTCTTTCGGAAGACTCTTGTTTTGGCAATGAGGTGGTTAATGAAAGGGATTCTAAACAGGTCGTCACTAACTAGCTTTAAAAGAGCTCGCGAAGGCAGATCGTGCTGGAATTCCAACAAAACAGAAAACACACTCTTCTTTCCTGGCATTTTGCGTATAAACACCTTACAATCGGAAGAATGCGTGTCAGCGAGTAGAGGGTCTCCAGCAATCATAAACACATAATCATCGTTTCCTTTGAAAACTGAGTACATCTCGACGTCCTTGAGAGTGAGTTCTTTTAGAGTATCCACATTCATTCCTGCATGCTCCACGCTTTTCCTCTCTGATAGCCCAGATGCCACTTCGTAAACGTTCAATCTGTCAGCTGCTGCCACCATGGTGTGATGGTCACCAATTTTTGATTCCTCTATTTTAACTGTTGCTGTCATGTTACCGTGTTCCCACTTTCCTGCGGTGACGTGAAAATTAGAGTTAAACGAAGTCAAGCTAGATGAGTTTTAAACGATTATCATGAAGAACAAAACCAAGTAAGTCACTAAGAGGAGCCACAGAAAGAAAACAGTAATCACTTGCTAAAATAAATAAATAAATAAATAAATAAATAAACAAAAAAGCAGAAAAGCAAAACAAAAAAACACCCCTAAAACGAAGATGAAAAATTGACACCTGGTGTCAAGGGCCAGAAAACGCCTGTAAAAACAGAACAGGTAACAACTGCGACACGATTTATGCAATCTGATTGATAATAGTTAGGAAACTTTCTGTTATACTTGCGAGATCAAACGCATTAGTCGGGTGTGTCGAATGACGATGGGAAACAAATGTAATCTGAAAAACATTTTATAGCAGAAGTTTGATTGCTGGTTTCATCACCAAGATACCGTTGGTAAACTTCGCCGCTAACACAGTATAGATTGCCCTCATCAATTGTTTGGCAGTGGTCCAGATACGCCCAGAGCATTGCATACAATTGTTCCCCCTAAGAATAGTTGCGATTGCTTTTTCGTTTTGCTTCGATTTACTTCCAAGTGAATGGCTTGACACCTTAGAGTTTGTTGAGAGCTTTCTTATTATTAAACAGATAGACAAAAAATCAAACTATAGGAAATGGAAGAAAGCTTGGTTAAAGTTATTCCTCACAATTGCACTGCGCATCCTTTCTGCGCATAATTTATGGCGTCATTTAGCGCGCTCTCGTGCACGTGCACACTGAAAACATGGCGGATTTGCCTTGATATTGAGCTCTTTCAGTTGAAAAATGGCTATAGCTCACCAACGAGCACGGGCACCCCATTTTTTTTTCCAGTCATTGTAATCAACTTATCATAAACTTTGCTTGAGGAAAGATTGATCTGATTTCTATTGCTGAAAATTGAATAAATAGCAAAAACAGCAAGTAAACTGTGGTCTTTTCTGTTTTGCCCTATGGTAACCATGTCAAGAAATTTGGTTGAAATTTTAATCAAGGATTCAGCTTTCTGTCTAAATCAAACTTAAAAAGTTTATTTGTGTCCGATACAACGCATTGACTCCAGTTTAATGCGTATTCTCATGAGTCTCGGTCACAAAAATTTACAATTATTACTGGGAATGCGTTCTTGTAATAAGCGTTAAATAATGCCAAAATGGGTCATTTTCAATGCCCCAGTGCTCCTCAATGAGTATGGGCACCCCCCTTTTTTATTTCAAAATTGAAGTTCTCATATGATAAATATTCAGTGGGCAAAGTTAAAACGAAAATCTATTGTCAGTTTTATTTCAGGGGAATTACCTTAAATCGCTATGATGTATAAACTCACCTTCCGCGTTAAACCGCCACCTTCCACCAGGTATGTTCTTGTTGTACCTGAAAGTCATCTTCACGTCATGAAGTGTCATTCCTTCACCCAAGAGTCTGACAGGGTCTTCCAGGTCTGCAGTGACTGTAACTTTACCTCTGTTAGTGCTGTAGTCAAACTTGTCTGTCTTCAGCTCTGATAAGGAAGGGAAGCCGTCCGGCATGGAAGGCATGGAGCCCAGTGGAACGATCCTTCGAAGAAGTCGCTCAGCTGACGAGATGTCATCTGTGTTAAGTCCAAAATCAAAGATGAAAAATAATAAAGTGTTAATATGCTTGGATGCCTGTGCACTCTAGGGCCTTCTGGGTTGAGCGGCTTGTGGGTGGAAAAACGAAAGAGGTGTGGCCGTGAGTTAACGTCGCTACCCTGCACCCGTAATTTTAACACTACGTTGCTTCAAAGCCAGTCCCTTTGACGACCAGACATAATAATAATAATAATAATAATAATAATAATAATAATAATAATAATAATAATAATAATAATAATAATAATAATAACTTTATTTAAGTGTCTGATGTATTTAGCACTGTTGTGCTAATTGGGGACACTGTAAAAAAATAACCAAACATTGTAAATATAACATAAACTATTAAGAATCCTAACTGGCGGGAGGCAGACCAGTTGGCTATTTACAAGAGCAGCCGAGAAGTTGAACCCGGGGCTACCGAGAACAACATCAGCTAGTGGTTAGAACGGGATTTGAACCCGCGACCTACGGATTTCAAATCCAGCGCTCTAACCACTCGGCCACTCTGCCTCCATCGACTTATGTAGTTTGGAGAGAGGAATGCCCTCCTAAGAGAACATATCAGGCGCAATGCAACAAAAGCTGAAAGGAAATACCATCTCTCACTAGCTTTCCTTAATTCTGTCCAGCTTTTGTCAGACCCAAATTCAGATTTCAGACATTTGTTTATTTTGCTCAAAACTTTTGCGCGGGAGTTCTTATAGTAAATGAACATACACCAAAGAAGAAAGACAAATAGTGAATGAAACGTGCAGTTGTTCAACGGTCGAAATAGACATCATAGTTGTCAGGTTCATTCAGATTGCTTCTGCTGTTCGTGCTCATGAATCACTTCACACTCTACCATTAAAATTTCCGAACAACAAAAGAAGGAACATCAAAGCGAATTTTCGTTTAGAGGATTTTTGTCTATTTCATTTAATCATAACACTGACAGCATAAAAAAACCATGATCTTTTTAACCATGTGAAAAACGAATTTTGTCTGTTGGACATGCCTGTTTCTATACCCCGAGACAGGAAAAAAATTTCTTGTTTAATGAGCCAGTTGACAAAATATTATGTTGGAATAAAACAAAGATAAATCAGCTAGATATACGAAAAAGAAACGTCTTATCTCGGTTAACAGTTTAACTGTGAGGTTTAGCGTTTGTTTTGAAATTATCCACATTTCCTAAATTTCTGTTATACGGGTACCATTCAGCTCTTGCAAGGTGCTACATTATAATGGTTGTTAATGTTAGGTAAACTGTACAACAGGAGGTTTGAAAGCCGCGAAAGCGCCATCAATCCGATTTAGCATTTGATGGCATTTTGACTTTCACATGAAAGTTTTTAAAAAACCTGTGGCATTTGTTTTAGCAAAAGGAACAGTATTTCTTTTAAGGCGTGTGCCCCTGCTAAAATTAGAAATGTAAACCCCGAGAAACTGTGTTTCGTATGGGTCCAACTTGAAACAAGGTAGCAGTTTCGTTAAATTCTTCTTGAATTTTATGTCTATATATTACCAGGCTGGAAAGACTTCTGAATGTTTAAAAATTACATTCAACTGTTAAGTTTTTAATTTAACTTATGATAGTGATCTTTAGAAAGATGAGCTCAAACTATCAAAGGCTCCAAGTTAGAGATGTTCAGAAGTTATGTTTTTTACCCAGTTGGGTTCTGATATTTTCATCGCTGTAAGACATATCTCAGACAACCACCGTTCAACAAGATAAATTATTACAACGGAAGATAAATGACGAGAAAATCAGAGAAAATTCTGATCAAGGGTTAAATGGAGTATCAAAAAAATTTAAAACTTATTTGTCTCTCCCGTTTTTGTCTCCGGCTTCACGTAGTTATATTTTGCATTTGGACGATACATGGACGTTGCCTTTACCTTTGTCAAAGTCAGCTTCTGCTCGGCAAGCAGCAAATACGAGTAAAAAAGCAAAAATAACACAAAACCAAGGCGACATCTTCAATTACCTGCCATGAGAATAAAAGGAACAAGTTATGAATTTTAAGTCAAAAGATCAATGGTTTAGATAAGAGAGGAACAATTTAGAGGATCAATTAAATAGGAATGAAACTTTCAATTTATAATCTTACAACTAACAGTGCGTAAGTGAAAAGAAATGAAACTAGAGTCTCTAAAAAGCAAACATAATAATCACGGACTAAGGGTTCCCTGTGAAGAGCGGGGGAAGTTAAATCAAAGTTAATTTAAAGTGGAATTCACATTTCAGAAGAAAATAATTTTTGTTTCAATTTTAGACGGCCACTACTATTAGAACAAATTAGTTAAATTCTAACGAGGTGCTTGACTGAAAAGTAGACGATTCTACAGAGAACAGACAGAAATTTCTCTCAAAAGATGACAATCACTTACCGATCAAGAACAAAGCGTATTTCAAATGTCCGAAAAACTTCTAACACCGATTTAATGGCAGCATCGCCCAAATTACCCCAGCAGTTCACTTGAAGAAAAATTATAATCCTTTACTACAAGGAAAAATCAAGATTGCTTTTCGAACACTCGTGCCACAAATTGAATACTCCGGCCCCGCTTTCCCGCTTTGCTAAGTTCATGTTAAATTCATAACACTGTACCGGTGACTTCACGGTAGCGCTTTCAATGTTTTCTCATGCATATTGATGCACAAAGCGACCTTGTCACATGGTAACTTGAGCTTTTGTTTCCTCGGCAACCCTGTTCAAAGCCATTTGTTAGAAGTGTGTAGGGGTCAGATAAAAGTGTTACGGGCAATGGGTAACGTTTTGCGCCAACAGACGCTCGCAGTCGCTACCGGTTCAGAAACTTTTAAGGTCCAGTCAGAATTTAAAATGGCGGAACACCTTGATTCCCTTCAAAGAGCAAATCTGCCCTCTTCTCTGTAGGGGGAAATTTTTTCCTGTCCTGCCCTGATCCTAGAAAGTGAATCATTTCAAGACTTCACTTCTGTGATCTAGAAAGTGCACCACTGCAAGATTCGTGTAAACGTTCTTCGAAATAAATTGCTTCATAGAGAAATTCCTCCAAAACTTATAACTCAGTTGTTTTGTTGAAAGTTTGCAAGTCTTCCTTTCTCGGCCTAATGAACTACGAACTTAAAGCTATTGTAATCGAAAGCTGTGAAAGGCTGCAAAGCACAAAGTCACTTTTGGTTGTTTTAAAGTACGCTCGCTTATGGAAGAATTCGTATTAATTGTGAACTATTGATCTTATTGTAAAGGTTGAGGCCATAGACATAGAAAACAAAGATTGCTTATTGAATTGATTCACAGGCTGAGTCAAACCACATGCTAATAGGACAATTGTATAGAACAAATCTGAAACACTACATGTCAAAACAAACTCACCATCTAAGAGGGAAAATCTGACGTTGCAGTGGAGACTGGGGACAGCGTGGTGACATACTGACAGTTAGTATCTCTCTGTTGCGTTCTTTGGCAAGACAGGCTTGTACGCGAGAGGCTATCTCGACTCAAACTTGTACTGGTGTTAATGAGCATCGGCAAAATACTGAGACAATTTCAAACGGGGAATATTCTGTGAGGAAGGGGAAAAGGGCCACTTACCTAAGACAAGTGAAATTCGTTCCAGTGCTCACGCACGCGGACTTAACTATGGCCAAGTGACAAGCTAAGTCCGTTATTTTTGGGTATGCACAAAGTGCTTCTATATGATTATCAGCCATTAGCTTTGCGTTGACAACCCCGGAAATGAAATCATTGAATTGAGGATATTAAATCGAAGGCTGTTCAAATTGCGCGTTCTTGGTGCTGACCTAACGACTGCCCTTGCGCTGGCATAGTTCGCAAAAGCCAGCAAAATTATGGCATCATAGATACTAGCGGAATACAGAGGATACTCTCTTTCAAGTAAACCCAATTTCATCTCAACTCAGTTGAGAATAAACTTAGGGCGCGTTCGCTTGGGATCAATCCGGAATAAGAATAATTGGAATAATGCAAGTAAGCGTTTGTTTGGGAGCTATTCTCATTCCGGAATTCCTGGATTTCCATTCCGGCTATTCTGCTCCCAGGAGCAGAATAGCCGGAATATATTCCGGAATATATTCTTATTCTGGAATATATCCGAAACGAACGCGCCCTTAAAACTTCTGTTTGGTAGAGTTTAGTACAGCGCCCAGAGTGATAAACAAGTTTTACAATGTTTATCAATCTAAGAAATTGTTGTTATAATCCTGTTTGCACGCACCTCTATTGCGGAAGAACAAGTCTACTGTTTCCTTTTTTTTTCTATTTTATATTTTCTCAGCCGATCCTGTTAAATTAGCCTTGAGAAAGGTGCGGGCGCTTCAGGAGTTTAGAGTGCCCTGTATGTGTGTTTACCAATGAGTCTTTTCTCGGCAAAAATATTAACTGGCTCTGGATTTGTTGAGGAGAAAGAAAGAAGAATAAGGCAAGCGCGAGAACGAGGGTGATATCGCCCCAGGTCCCCCGCCTGTTTTCCACAAATTCTTCACGAAAGCCCCCTTGGGGCTAGAATAGGCTAACAATTAATGGGAATCTTAGGAAAATGATCCCGTTTGGAAATTTAAAATTTTGCAGTTTGTATAAAGAAAAGTTAAAATTTGAATTCAAAAATTTAATTTAGGTATTATAGTTTTCTTCAATATTCTTTCTTTTAGCAAACAGTCCGGCGCGTCGCCGCTTCTGGAAGATATTTGTATTGACTTCAGTGAATGGGTGCTAGTAATAAGGCCTTGTTTCTGTTTGTTGAAATCTTCTGTTTTCTAACTTGGCCACATTTAAATAACCAAGGCTAAGTGTGGCTTGATCAAACAATAAATTCCACAACTTTGTATAATATGAGCGAATATTGAAAGTTCGCTCTGATGAAATGACTTCCTTTCCGAACTAATTCAAAAAAGTGTTCGACCTCCTGGTTATCTAATCAGTCTCGTTTATAAACATCGTGAAACTTTTGTTAATTTGTAGAACGACTGATTTGAAAGTGTTAATCAACAACACATAAGACAGTCTTGAGTTGTCTGTTTGCCACACAGATTTTCTACATTATATCGCCTCTACGGAACGGCGAGGTGGTAGAACGGCCCTTTTATAAATTCGTGTTTGCTTGAGGACTCCTGTCCGGCAAAGACACAGACGATGGAGGAAGACCTTTACTTGCGAATCTTGATGCGAAAAACAGAGTGGAACTTCCACATTCCTTTCTAGGCCGGCGCGAATGCACCGGAAAAGTTCAACGACGCTCAATATTTTTCTACCAGAAGACTGACTAACCGGACTCCATAGAACACTATACTCCACAATATTCAGGCTAATTTCTAATCAAAATGCTGCTGAAGTCTTTCATTTACACTTAAATTTTCAGTGGAAATGTAAATTTCTAAAGTTATCAAATGTTATCTTCACATCGACGCCACAAAAGATCAAAAGTCGTTAACGTTTCCCTCTTGGCTTTTTCTTCCTTTAACTGGCTTTGTAGGCGTATCTCCCTTCGATGTAAATCCTCCGTTATTCGACATGCATGCAACAACAAAGTGTAACACGATCACCTTTACGCCTATATTTCGTGGGAAAATAGTCGGTTTAATTAATTGGGATCAGTTGACGACAATGGCGTGATAAAAGTCAGTAAAAGTGAACGGCATTCAGAAAACCCAAGTTCTCGAGCTCTGCTCAAGCATGTTAAGGCATGGCTCAAGCCTCATTTGCATAAAATCCGAAAAACAGTACTGTAATTACTCCGCAGGATATGGTATAATCTGTGCGGAACTTGTAGCCTAACCACTCTCGACCACCTTAATATTGTAAGACCAATAACATCTGCTAAAATGGGTCACGCGACTATAATTAATTGTTTTATTTTTTTGAAGAACAACTGAAAATGGGCCGCCGACATGACATACAATTACTGTCAAATCTAGTATTTTTACAATTGTTCTAATGGCCCCTGCAGGAATCAGTCCTGAATGGCTGACTAAAATAGTCATTTTAGAAGTTATTACGTGAAAGAGATCACGTGACCTTCTGTCTTTCCATATATAGCCTTAAAGAATTGAAGGGTTCATCCATTCAGGACAGAAATAGTGGCCTTAGAAAGTGGTTAATAATTTCTTATGGTTAGTTTTTTGAGATAGCTCACTATCTTTGGCCCATTTTAGAATTCATCTTGAGCAGGCCTGTGACGTAACGAGTCACGTGACCACCACAAAGACACGTTAAGGAGTTTGAGGATACTAAGTTTTGTTTGTGGTAAGTTTTTGGCACCCCCTGAGATAAAAAACAACGTTGCTTTAGACCAAAACGGTTTTATCTTTCTAGTGGTCTGCACTGGATATGAGCAGGAGCCCATTAATAATGGGCTCCTGATATGAGCCATGCCTTAAGAGATAGTTTTTAAGGTCATTCAAGTTGTAGCTACCGTCAAGCTAATAGGTGTGAAGAAAATCACAAGTTTAACACGTCTGTCAAGATAACAAATGAAAACAGCAATTGCATGGCGTTTTAGGACGAAAACAAGCTTAGCGCCAAAACGAGGCTATGCCTCGTGCGAGTCTAAGAAATGCCTCCCAAAAGGGAGGCAAAGAGCTTTTCACCGTATCTACCTATTTTTAACTTCAAACTCTAATTTTAAAACAACACCAAATCTTCCAAATTTCCTATTTCCATAAATTTTACTAATCCTTTGAGAAAAACTATTTATCTCCAAATATACCTAAAATTCACCAAAAAATTTACAAAAAGACCCAAAACATAGATATGTGAAATGAGCATAGAGATTCTTGATTGCTTGAAACGTAAACGAGACATTTGCATTAAAAACATAAAACCCAGCCAAAATACGGCTTTCGGGTGTACCCCCGCCTTAACATGCTTGAGCATGGCAGGCGGTATTTCTCACGGCTCCGGCTACGCAGGCTAACCGAAGATTAAGTCTGATTCGAGAGTCAGTTATCTTTTCTCCCAGGGGGGGGGGGGGGGTACTCGGGATCTCAAGTGACGGGGATGATCGAATGGAGCCAAAAATCAAGACCCAAAAAAATCCCTAGGGCTTCCAGCAAAACCCCAAAAAATCCCTGGACCAAAAATTAACCCCAAAAAAATCCCATGCCGATTTTGTGGCCCTTAAAAGTTCCAGGAAAACATTGGAAATTGAACACTCGTGTTTGTTTATTCATCATACCATCTGAATATATCCTTTCCCTCATCTGGCACTCATTTTAACCATGCTAGAGCGGGTGCTAGAGACACCCAAGAACAGTTTTGTTTCAACAGTACTTGTTTAACATGTGCAATGTAAAGCGTCACCTTAGTTAACTATTAAACAACAGCAAAACACGTTTTGTTTTTACTTTATTCGCAGAACTTCGCAGCCAGGGCACTACCGATTCTTTTTAATACCCTAAAAATATCCCTCCTCAAATCAAGCTACCAAAAAAAATACTTGCCAAATTTTGTACCCAAAAAAATCCGGGAATCGAAAATTTCAAACCCCAAAAAATCCTTCGATCATCCCCGTCACTTGAAATCCCGAGTACCCCCCGTGGGGCTTTTCTAAAGAAAATTGTCTCAAGTGTTGTAAAGTATAAGACTGTGGGGTTTACCTCGGTCTAAAAACCTGTGAAGCCTTTCTTTGTTTTGTAGCTATTGTGAGGGTTTTTTTTTTTTGGGGGGGGGGGGGGGAGGAGTTTCTAAAGAAACTGTGGTGCAGCGTCGGTGGGAGTATTGCAAGATAATTTGGTTTTATCAACTGGGTTGATAATGTGAATTGGCCACCGTAAATAGATTCGGAAGATGACGTTTCGAGCGTTGGCCCTTTGTCACTATTGAGTGTCACAGGTTTTTAGACCGAGGATGAGCCCAACTTAAAGTATTGACCGCAAATCCGAATGGCCGTATTGATTTGCACTGTTCTTTCGACGACGAAACGCTCTTTAACAGCAGTCTCTTGCTCCTACTTAAAAATACTGTTTTGGTTGTTTCTGCTCACGTTAAGGTGATCTAGCGCTGCAACAATACTATATTCGAGGGAAGCCGCCATTATTTTTATTTTTATAGTTTGTCATTAACAAAAAAAATTGTCTCATCGGAAATATAAGACGTATCATATGAATCTAACATTTGATTGACGTGTTTACTTCTCTCGACCAATCCGTTTTTCCCGCACACTGGTGTGCGGACTGTTCAAAACCCCATAGTTTTCGTGCGGTTTTCCCTTCGCTGCACGCTTTTAGCGACTCTGCCGCCAAAACTTTATTCAGCACGCCTACAATACCGCCAACAAAGCAGGGAATTCTTCGGTCTAAAAGGTGCGTAGCTCTACACTGCATGGCAATACAGTACACAAGGACTCTATAAGCCAGTAATTTAACTTCGCAGT
>JAHPZR010026364.1:7500-32319 GCA_019787425.1 Platygyra sinensis
TCTAGTTTCGAATCTTGGTACTGATAAGCATTCTCCACCCCGTAATGGAATATCCATTTACGCCTTTCTATGATATGCTGTTTTTATTAAACACACATACATTTAGATATGATTCTTCAACTTAAATTTATGCCTATAGTAATGAATCCGGCCAGAGTCGCCTTGAATGACTGGAAATCCTAGGAAAGCTATGGTCTGAGCTGCGTCTTATCTTCAAAACGAATTCGGTGACCCCCGATTTTTTTTAAGCTTTTAATCCAATCTTATCACTTTCCACCTGCAGTCAAAGTTTTAAAAAAATCTGTGCGGGGGGAAGTTTTTGGGCGCGAACGTCCTTACTTTTTTTTTTTCAGGCTTGATTTCTACTGATTTCTTGACTACGCCAGTCGGGTCTACAAGCGCGCACGGGATAATCTCTTTAACAATAGCTAGTAATCGAACAAATTCCCTTTTAACTTGTATCTGTTAGGGGTATAATAAATCTCAGGCAACGTAGACCTAAATCTCCCGTAAGAGTTAAATTCAAATTTTCCGACAAATATTCTTATGGGAGCTCAACCCGGGTTTCCAAATGTCTAAAGGAAAGTAAAGAAGTAAAGGAGTAAAAGAGTAAAGAAGTGAAGAAGCAAAGAAGCGAAGGGGCGAAGGGGCGAATGAGTGAAAACCCGGAGTACAGGGTCCCGGTATACGGGGTCCAGGCGTGTGGAAAACACGGAGTCTGGTGAAAAAAATACGGGGTTCATGTGAAACAAAAACAACAAAAAACAAACAACAAACATAACAACAACAACCAAAAACTGGACCGGGGCTTAGATAACCAGGACAGACGTTGAACTTGACATGATAAATTGCAATATCTTGCAGCATATATCGCATTTATCTGTTCAAAGTTCACAAAGCTATTGTGAATTGATTGAATGCTCCGGACCCAATCAGATTTTTTCATTAGTGAGTCTGATGTATACTATTGAAAGTGTCCGCCTCACACGTTTTTGACCTTTCGATATTTTGTTTTGGTTAGGTGGAAAACCCAGGGCCGGGGTCCCGGGGTGTGAAAAACACGGGAAAAACACGGGGTTTAGTGGAAAACACGGGTCTGGTGGAAAACACAGGGTTTGGAAAACACGGGGCATGGAAAACACGGGATCTGGTGGAAAACACGGGGTGTCAGTGGAAAACATGGGGTCAAAGTGAAAAACACGCGGGAACCATTACTTCGCCCAAGAATGAAGTTTCCTCATCAACATGAGAAGTCAAAATTTTGTTGTTTTAAATTGCAATAAAAACCATTTGGCATGAAACGCGTTTTTAGATCATTAAAGCGAATTAAACATTTTGGGAGAAAGAAAACCATTCAAATGCTAGCGTGCCGGACAATGGTTTTGTTTTGCACGGGGCGTCTATTTCATTTTTTGCATTTTGGCGTAGATCTTCTTTAACCTTAAAAAAAAGTGTAAAATACTACAGATTGTTTTGCTTAGTATCTTTAACCGTCAAAAGCGGCATTTGCTTGCGTTAATATCCGCCCGTGTAAGCTCCACTCCATGCATGTTAGGAATGCGGAATTTCGTTTCCGGTGTCTCTTTACACACAAGTTTATAAATCAATGTCCTAGTGAAATCAAAATGTTATTTCCGTTACATTATACTTTTAACATGAATTGTTGGTTCAACACTGTATTTCCTCTGCTAATTTAGTTACTTTGTGGCACCTACTCAATTAGCTTCCTAAGCCATCTGGTGTCTCAAACTCCTCAGAGTGCGCAAGATAATTTGGTTTTATCAACTAGGTTGATAATGTGAATTGGCCACCATAAAGAGATTCGCAATCAACCTTGTATTAAAACTGTTTGTGTTCCCCTCTATCTCTTTCTCTTTTTCTCTTTAACACTTTACTTGATTTCTTGATCGCAATTGTAAATATTTCATTAGTACTATTTGTATGTATGTATGTATGACCTTTATTTAAACACGATTAAAATTAAAGCTACAAGCTTGTGGGGTCGTGTATAAATAATATATATATATATATATATATATATATATATATATATATATATATATATATATATATATATATATATATATATAGTGATCAGGGGGACGTGGGTTCAAATCCCGCTCAGGGCAATTACAGTTTTTCAAATTTCCTCAGAAGTTGTCCAGTGTTGAGTTTCTCTTAACTTACTCGTAATTTCTCCTCAACTTGGACTGTGAATCCATTTGCGATCCTCCTGGGGGTGATACGTTGTTGGCTCAAGGGATCTACTTAACTGATTATTTACATTGACTACCCTTGTCCGCCTGTGAATCACATGTTGATCCAGCGTTATCACACAGAAAAACTGGCCCGCAGGGAGTACCACGAAAAATGCCACACATTAAATGATTAATCAGCCATGTTGCAGCATGGTTGTCCTGATAGTGTAGTGGTCATCACACCCGACTCGTGTTCAGGGGGACGTGGGTTCAAATCCCGCTCAGGGCAATTCTTTCTTCTTCTTCATTCATAATAATTAATCAATTGATTTACGGGATGGGTTTCTCTTCTTCATTCATTGCTAAATATATATATATATATATATATATATATATATATATATATATATATATAGTTTGTGTAGAAAGAGTAAACAGCGAACTTCTTCCGTGGTCAAAACTCTTTAATAAACGTTTCGCCCTTCGGGCTTCCTCAGTATAGAGTGTACAGGATTAAAAATACTTGGAATAAAAATCTATCTGTGGCTAAGACTTAAATAGGCTAAAAAATTTTTTACAATGCAATCAAAATAACAAATAAGAACAATAAAAACAATGATGTGAGAAGAAAAAGGTATTAGGACACTAGGGTATTACATAATAATGTAGAGAAAATGATGTAACAAAATCCCAAGTCAAAGCCTTTGAACAGGGCGCTTTCTAGCTCACAATGCCATTGTGTGCTATACTCTCAGCCCCGTAACAAAATCCTTGATTGAGCCTTTGAACAATAGACTCACTAAATATATGGAAATAAAAAAGTAATAAAAAGGAGAACACTTGTGAGTGATGAAAATGATGTGTTAATTGTATTTAATTCTATTCCTAGAGTTAAATTCTGATCTCTTATTCAAACCGTAAGGTTGAAGGGTGCAAAGTTGTGCACTCCAGAAAGCTTCTCTTGTAAGCAGACGATGGTCGAGGCTATTTTGATCGCTGAAATTACCAATTTGTTCAATGATGACGAAATCAAAATCCGATAAAACATGAGTTTCTTTAACAAAGAACAAAGAAACTTTAACTTTAAATGATTGTTTATGATTTGTTTATGATTTGCGAGTCTGGCCTTGAAAGTGGTGTCAGTGAGCCCTACATATGTTTGTACGCTTTCGTTGTTGCCCGATGTGACGGTTGCTTGGTAAACGATACCCTTGGCTAGGCACTGATTATCTAAAGGGCACTCTGCCTTCTTTCTACAATTGCACAGGTTTTGGCTGGGGTCTTCTGTGTTTGGCTTTATCATAAAGCCAAACACAGAAGACCAAATATATCATAAAGCCAAATTATATATATATATATATATATATATATATATATATATATATATATATATATATATATATGTATGTATGTATGTATGTATGTATGTATGTATGTATGTATATATATATATATATATATATATGTGGCGTAAAAAAACGGTACCTGAAAAGTGTAGCTTTTTTACGTAAAAAAGCGGTACGCGAGTAAAACTAGCTTAAAGTTTTTGGCAATTGGTATAAATTTGTGTCTGCTTTTTCCCTGCTTTAATGTCATCAATTTGATGCCTCTTTACCTCATTTCAGAAAGATAATTTTTCGAGCATCTTTAACAGACCGTATTTTTATGACTTTGAAGTTGTAAAAAAAAAACTGTTTGTAAGTAAAATTAGCTAAGGGTTATTAGCAAATGGTATAAATTTGTGTCTGCTTTTTCTCTGCTTTAATGTTATCGACGTGATGCCTCTTTACCTCATTTCAGAAGGATAATTTTCGAGCGTCTTCAAGAGACCGTATTTTTACGACTTTGAAGTTGTCCAAAAAACGGTCCGTAAGTAAAATTAGCTAAAGGTTATTAGCAACTGATATGAAAGTGAGTCTGCTTTTTTCTGTTTTAAGCTCATCAATTTTATGCCTCATTACCTCATTTCAGAAGAAAACAATCTTTCAGGCATCAGGCATCATAGACCGTATTTTTACAAATTTAAAGTTGTAAAAGACGGTCCATGAGTAAAATTATCTAGAGGTTATCAGCAATTGTTGTGGAAGTGTGCCTGCTCTTTTTCTGCTCTAATCTCACCAATTATGACTCTGTACCTCATTTCAGAAAAATAACTTTTAGAGCATCTTTGATGGACCGTATTGTCACGATTGTGAAGCTATATCTCTATCACCCTAATAGCTGTGAAACTTGATCAGTCGGCATTGACCTTTCAGTTCGTTCGCTAATCATAACCCTAATATAGTTAGTTATTTGTAGCGAATGTCATGTAACCTTTATTTACGTACGGTGTGAGAGCAGTAAATCAACAACCAATGAGACCTTCAAGGGTTGTTACTTGATGAGAGTGTTTCTGAGAGCCTTGTTACCGGCTGGGCTTCGAAGTTGTCAAAACGGTCCGATAGCTACCTTATAATAAGTTTGCCGCCATTTGCCGTGCTTTTTGATGCCGATAATGGGAACAATATACCCTAGGATCTCTACAATTCAGGGAGGGACTACCACGGACCATTTCCTCGGCCATGGAGTAGCAATATAAATTTCCAACTTTATTTGTTGTCGAGTGTTTTAACTGTGCCAAAGTAGTCCCCATTCTCTGATACCGTGAGAATATCCCCACTAATCGTTCTTTTCAAGGCTATGAAGTATAGAAAAGGTTTGAAATCAGGACTGCGTTAACAGTTTTTTTTTTCAAGTGGTGCATTCCCTTTGTTCCAGCTCTTAATTTTCTGGAACATTCATCTACTGCTGTGTTCTGTTTTTTTTTTTTTTTTTTTTTTTTTTGTGTTTTGCTTTCATTGTGGGTTTGAGTAGCGGTTAAAAAGCCTTCTCTGATTGTTGAGTTTGCCATAGGTTCTGGGTACGTCCTCTTCTACTGTGTAACCAGGTGGAAAAAAGAAGAAAAAGTACACTGATGTGATAAAAGACCTGCATGTATTTGAAATGGTTAAAACGAGGCAAAAGCAGTTAGTTACAGGTGTCATGTTTTCCATTGCCAATAAAATTTGCGTCATAACTACCTGTGTAGTACTGAGTACTTGTGGTTATTTCAAACTCCAATCGCTAAGCCTTGCACATTGTTTAAGAAAATTATTTTACTTGTGTAAAAAGATGCATTGATGAACTAGCTAAAGTCTGTTGGAACAATACGCTTGCACAATTTCCTGTGTGTAAGTACTGTTACTAACTACTCTACAAGATAAGGGGAATCCCCTACACTTGACAATACTTACTCGGGTTTGAATTAATGGCAAAAAAAAATTATACTATACGGGGTTGAAAACTCCCTAATTTGGAAACTGAGCCAAAAGAGTCCTCGACCAGTTTCTGACGTATACGCGACATTCGCTTCTGATTGACTCAAAAACGTGTAATATGCAATTTGGCTGAAGATGTCGGTACATTAAAATGTCACTATCAAAACAGATATAATTAATAATTGAGAAATAGAAAACATGAACCGTGTTTCTATCGCGTTTTAGTATAAATCTACTAGCGTTCTTTGACGAATGACGTCCTCTGATTGGCTACGCTACTCACGTTCTATTCTGTGATAGATGGTGAGTATCGTAGCAGTGTTTCCTGGTTAACAAAATACCGGCACTTCCTGGCGTTCTCGAGGTGTCTCTAAAGAAGATTTACATAAAATTTTGAACGACTTGTAGATTTATATTAAAACAATTAGATTATTCGCTGTCGATTTCTATGCGTGATAGTTGACTCGGGCTGCGCCCTCGTCGACTATCACGCGATAGAAATCTCGAGCTCATAATCTAATTGTTAAATAGAAACACGAGTGGAAGTTTGAGAGAACGAGAAATGCTATGGGAACAAGAGCCGCAGGCGAGTGTTTCCACAGCTTTTTCGAGTTCTCCCAAACTTTCACGAGTGTTCCTATGACTCGATAGAAACACGGAGTACATGTTTTCTATTTGTTTTTATAGAACACTGCGACGGAAAAAAGGAAAACGACTTGTTAACTTTGATTATCAAAATGGAAATCCTCTTTGCCCACGCCATCACAACGTCAACAACGCGCTAGTTCTGTCTCCATCGAGTTACACAAACACGGTTTTTAACCAATTAGCGCGCGTCTTTTTTTTTCTAATAACAAGTATAATACCCATCGATTGCAAACGTAGAGTAAAAAAGGTGTCAGACCAGCTTTTTTATTCTCTACAAGACTAAAAAAGGTCTGAAAATTTCCCGTACAATTTCATCTAGTTCCTTTATAAAGGATCCGAGCGCACAAGACGTTACAATTAAACCAATTATGAGAGAAAAAAATTCCCATACCAATTGGATGCTAATTTAGCTCGGACTATTTCTTATTTATTAAATAGATAATACGGATGTAAGATCTTGATTAATAACGATTTAGAAGTAGAAGTTAACAAAAAGAGAAGAGATATTAAGTTGATTGCACGACGTTTCGAGAACATCTTGTCCTCATTATCAAGTGACAGGAAAAACTTCAGTGTAAATTTAAAGGAGCGAATATACAATATGTTAATTACATGAACAGTTTCGCCCTTAGGGAATCACTTTGAATGTTTAAAGGTGGTTTTTCCTTTTGTATGAATAGCATTTCATACAAAAGGCATTCAAATTTTCCCTTGCATTTTCTTAGGACCGTGATGTTCTCAGTCAGATCCCTTGGGATAGTTCCATGTTCTGACATGTAATGTTTACAAATGGAAGATTGCTTGTGTTTATGTTCTTCAACCCGCTCATGGAGGTGTCTCATCGTATAACCAATGTAATAACCTGTATCACACAGGTCACATGAAAACTTGTAAACGACACGTTGTTGATTAACGATGGACGGTTTCTTTTCACGGATCTTTGGTAGGTCGTTGATTTTCTGGCTCACAAAAACGGGTTGGATCGTAACAGACGTCTTGCGAGAAAGGTCTTTAAGCCGATTTCTGACGATATCAGCGGAGCGTTGGTCTTTGAATGGAAGGACAACTCTCACCAAGTTCTCATCATTGATCGATTGCAGATGTTGCTGCGCAGTAATTCTAGAGTTGGTGAAACGTCGGATTGTTGCCTTGACCATATATTGAGGGTATTTCAACTTACAAAACATAATTTCCAGTCGTTCACACTCATCGGTGAAGTGTTGCCATGAAGACGAGATACGCCAAGCACGTTGTAACATGGTGGTTATAAGACTACTTTTGTATCTCGCGGCAACATGACTTTCGTAATGGAGAAGGAGGCCAGTACTGGTGATGAGACACCTCCATGAGCGGGTTGAAGAACATAAACACAAGCAATCTTCCATTTGTAAACATTACATGTCAGAACATGGAACTATCCCAAGGGATCTGACTGAGAACATCACGGTCCTAAGAAAATGCAAGGGCAAATTTGAATGCCTTTTGTATGAAATGCTATTCATACAAAAGGAAAAACCACCTTTAAACATTCAAAGTGATTCCCTCAGGGCGAAACTGTTCATGTAATTAACATATTGTATATTCGCTCCTTTAAATTTACACTGAAGTTTTTCCTGTCACTTGATAATGAGGACAAGATGTCCTCGAAACGTCGTGCAATCAACTTAATATCTCTTCTCTTTTTGTTAACTAATACGGATGTAGCCGTGAAAAAGGCCCGTGACATTCGCTGGCAATAATTAGTTATCTCGGTAAGGATGCCAATATCTTAAATTGCTACTATCAATGCAATGAAAACAGGCAACAGGTGTAAGATCTTTTCGTTGCTAAGTTAATGCTCACCGCTCAAGGCTGATTTTCTTACGAGTCTAAATTTGTGAAGAAAAAGCTAGTGACATTCTCCCAAAATAATATGTGCCTTACAGCGCATCAAACTGACGGCATTAAAATAGAGCAAAGTGGACAGAAAGTTCCAGATTCCTTTGCAGTAAACTTAGCGCACAGCTGTCAGACCATTTTCCCACAGGATTGTAGCCATTACAATTAAAATACCATTCAGTCAAAACAAATTCGCTTAAGGAGCGTTTTCCATTAATATCAGACAAAGTATATTAATTTGTCACTAGTCGTGCATTAAAATGCTGCACCAAGTTAACGACCCTTCGGTCACGAGCTTAGCTCACAAAATCTTTAGGACCATTTTTTCCAATACTGAGGCCCTAAAAAAAACGGTCCGCGACATTCGCTCGCCATAATTCAATCTTTCACTTTAGATCAGAGTACATAACTTTTTTCCTATAAGTCTAATAAAACAGTACACCAAGTTAGGAATCCTTTGGTAACGAAATTAGGTCACAGAATCTCTAGGACCGTTTTCTTACAATTCTGAGGCTGTGAAAAAACGGTCCGTCAACTTTGCTCGCAATCTTTAAATCTTTTAAATAAGATTAGAGCACGTTAAATTGTTACTTTTAGTGGAATGAAATAATACACCAAGTTTAGGACCGATCTTTCGCGAGCTTAGTGCACTGAAGCTTTAGGACCGTTTTTTTAAAGTACAAAGGCCGTAAAAAACAGTCCGTGATATTCGCTGGCAATAATTAAATCTTTCAGTTAGGGTCATAGAACGTTAAATTGTTACTATAAGTGGAATGAAATAATACACCAAGTCTAGGACCGTTTAATTGCCAGCCTAGCGCACTGAAGCTTTAGGACCGTTTTTTTACGACACTGATGCCGTAAAAACACGGTCCGTGATATTCGCTGGCAATAATTAAATCTTTCAGTAAGATCAGAGCACGTTAAATTCTTACTCTTAATGCGATCAAATATTTCACCAAGTTTAAGACCGTTCTGTTGCCAGCCTAGCGCACTGAAGCTTTAGGACCGTTTTTTACAACACTGATGCCGTAAAAAAACGGTCCGTGATATTCGCTGGCAATAATTAAATCTTTCAGTAAGATCAGAGCATGTTAAATTCTTACTCTTAATGCGATCAAATATTTCACCAAGTTTAAGTCCGTTTTGTTGCCAGCCTAGCGCACTGAAGCTTTAGGACCGTTTTTTACAACACTGATGCCGTAAAAAAACGGTCCGTAATATTCGCTGGCAATAATTAAATCTTTCAGTAAGATCAGAGCACGTTAAATTCTTACTCTTAATACGATCAAATATTTCACCAAGTTTAAGACCGTTTTGTTGCCATCCTAGCGCACTGAAGCTTTAGGACCGTTTTTTTACAACAGTGATGCCGTAAAAAAACGGTCCGTGATATTCGCTGGCAATAATTAAATCTTTCAGTAAGATCAGAGCGCGTTAAATTCTTACTCTTAATGCGTACAAATATTGCACCAAGTTAGACCGTTCTGTTGCCAGCCTAGCGCACTGAAGCTTTAGGACCGTTTTTTTTACAACACTGATGCCGTAAAAAAACGGTCCGTGATATTCGCTGGCAATAATTAAATCTTTCAGTAAGATCAGAGCACGTTAAATTCTTACTCTTAATGCGATCAAATATTACACCAAGTTTAGGGCCGTTCTGTTGCCAGCCTTGCACACTAAAGCTATAAGACAGTTTTTTTTTACAGTACTGAGGCAGTAAAAAAACGGTCCGTGATATTCGCTCGCCATAATTCAATCTTTCACTTTAGATCAGAGTACATAACTTTTTTGCGATAAGTCTAATAAAACAGTACACCAAGTTGGGGATCCTTTGGTAACAAAATTAGGTCACAGAATCTCTAGGACCGTTATCTTACAATTCTGAGGTCGTAAAAAAACGGTCCGTGAACTTTGCTCGCAATAATGAAATCTTTTAATTAGAATTAGAGCACGTTAAATTGTTACTATTAGTGGAATGAAATAATACACCAAGTTTAGGACCGATCTCTCGCGAGCTTAGCGCACTGAAGCTTTAGGACCGTTGTTTTACAGTACAAAGGCCGTAAAAAACGGCTTGTAATATTCGCTCGCAATAATTAAATCTTTCAGTTAGGGTCATAGAACGTTAAATTGTTACTTTAAGTGGAATGAAATAATACACCAAGTCTAGGACCGTTATGTTGCCAGCCTAGCGCACTGAAGCTTTAGGACCGTTTTATTACAACACTGATGCCGTAAAAAACGGTCCGTGATATTCGCTGGCAATAATTAAATCTTTCAGTAAGATCAGAGCACGTTAAATTCTTACTTTTAACGCGCTCAAATATTGCACCAAGTTTAGGACCGTTCCGTTGCAAGCCTAGCGCACTGAAGCTTTAGGACCGTTTTTTTACAACACTGATGCCGTAAAAAAACGGTCCGTGATATTCGCTCGCAATAATTAAATCTTTCAGTTAGAGTCATAGAACGTTTAATTGTTACTATAAGTGGAATGAAATAATACACCAAGTCTAGGACCGTCATGTTGCCAGCCTAGCGCACTGAAGCTTTAGGACCGTTTTTTTACAACACTGATGCCGTAAAAAAACGATCCGTGATATTCGCTGGCAATATATAAATCTTTCAGTAAGATCAGAGCACGTTAAATTCTTACTCTTAATGCGATCAAATATTGCACCAAGTTTAGGACCGTTCTGTTGCCAGCCTAGCGCACTGAAGCTTTAGGACCGTTTTTTACAACACTGATGCCGTAAAAAAACGGTCCGTAATATTCGCTGGCAATAATTAAATCTTTCAGTAAGATCAGAGCACGTTAAATTCTTACTCTTAATGCGTTCAAATATTGCACCAAGTGTAGGACCGTTCTGTTGCCAACCTAGCGCACTGAAGCTTTAGGACCGTTTTTTTACAACAGTGATGACGTAAAACAACGTTCCGTGATATTCGCTGGCAATAATTAAATCTTTCAGTAAGATCAGAGCACGTTAAATTCTTACTCTTAATGCCATCAAATATTTCACCAAGTTTAAGACCGTTTTGTTGCCATCCTAGCGCACTGAAGCTTTAGGACCGTTTTTTTACAACACTGATGCCGTAAAAAAACGGTCCGTGATATTCGCTGGCAATAATTAAATCTTTCAGTAAGATCAGAGCGCGTTAAATTCTTACTCTTAATGCGTTCAAATATTGCACCAAGTTAAAGACCGTTCTGTTGCCAGCCTAGCGCACTGAAGCTTTAGGACCGTTTTTTTTACAACACTGATGCCGTAAAAAAACGGTCCGTGATATTCGCTGGCAATAATTAAATCTTTCAGTAAGATCAGAGCACGTTAAATTCTTACTCTTAATGCGATCAAATATTACACCAAGTTTAGGGCCGTTCTGTTGCCAGCCTTGCACACTAAAGCTATAAGACAGTTTTTTTTACAGTACTGAGGCAGTAAAAAACGGTCCGTGATATTCGCTCGCCATAATTCAATCTTTCACTTTAGATCAGAGTACATAACTTTTTGCGATAAGTCTAATAAAAAAATACACCAAGTTGGGGATCCTTTGGTAACAAAATTAGGTCACAGAATCTCTAGGACCGTTATCTTACAATTCTGAGGTCGTAAAAAAACGGTCCGTGAACTTTGCTCGCAATAATGAAATCTTTTAATTAGAATTAGAGCACGTTAAATTGTTACTATTAGTGGAATGAAATAATACACCAAGTTTAGGACCGATCTCTCGCGAGCTTAGCGCACTGAAGCTTTAGGACCGTTGTTTTACAGTACAAAGGCCGTAAAAAACGGCTTGTAATATTCGCTCGCAATAATTAAATCTTTCAGTTAGGGTCATAGAACGTTAAATTGTTACTTTAAGTGGAATGAAATAATACACCAAGTCTAGGACCGTTATGTTGCCAGCCTAGCGCACTGAAGCTTTAGGACCGTTTTATTACAACACTGATGCCGTAAAAAAACGGTCCGTGATATTCGCTGGCAATAATTAAATCTTTCAGTAAGATCAGAGCACGTTAAATTCTTACTTTTAACGCGCTCAAATATTGCACCAAGTTTAGGACCGTTCCGTTGCAAGCCTAGCGCACTGAAGCTTTAGGACCGTGTTTTTACAACACTGATGCCGTAAAAAAACGGTCCGTGATATTCGCTCGCAATAATTAAATCTTTCAGTTAGAGTCATAGAACGTTTAATTGTTACTATAAGTGGAATGAAATAATACACCAAGTCTAGGACCGTCATGTTGCCAGCCTAGCGCACTGAGCTTTAGGACCGTTTTTTTACAACACTGATGCCGTAAAAAAACGATCCGTGATATTCGCTGGCAATATATAAATCTTTCAGTAAGATCAGAGCACGTTAAATTCTTACTCTTAATGCGATCAAATATTGCACCAAGTTTAGGACCGTTCTGTTGCCAGCCTAGCGCACTGAAGCTTTAGGACCGTTTTTTTACAACACTGATGCCGTAAAAAAACGGTCCGTGATATTCGCTGGCAATAATTAAATCTTTCAGTCAGATCAGAGCACGTTATCTTCTTACTCTTAATGCGATCAAATATTTCACAAAGTCTAGGACCGTTCTGTTGCCAGCCTAACGCAATGAAGCTTTAGGACCGTTTTTTTACAACACTGATGCCGTAAAAAAACGGTCCGTGATATTCGCTGGCAATAATTAAATCTTTCAGTAAGATCAGAGCACGTTAAATTCTTACTCTTAATACGATCAAATATTGCACCAAGTCTAGGACCGTTCTGTTGACGGCCTAGACTTGGTGCAATATTTGATCGTATTAAGAGTAAGAATTTAACGTGCTCTGATCTTACTGAAAGATTTAATTATTGCCAGCGAATATCACGGACCGTTTTTTTACGGCATCAGTGTTGTAAAAAAAACGGTCCTAAAGCTTCAGTGCGCTAGGCTGGCAACAGAACGGTCCTAAACTTGTGAAATATTTGATCGCATTAAGAGTAAGAAGTTAACGTGCTCTGATCTTACTGAAAGATTTAATTATTGCCAGCGAATATCACGGACCGTTTTTTTACGGCATCAGTGTTGTAAAAAAACGGTCCTAAAGCTTCAGTGCGCTAGGCTGGCAACAGAACGGTCCTAAACTTGGTGCAATATTTGATCGCATTAAGAGTAAGAATTTAACGTGCTCTGATCTTACTGAAAGATTTAATTATTGCCAGCGAATATCACGGACCGTTTTTTTTACGGCATCAGTGTTGTAAAAAACGGTCCTAAAGCTTCAGTGCGCTAGGCTGGCAACAGAACGGTCCTAAACTTGGTGTAATATTTGATCGCATTAAGAGTAAGAATTTAACGTGCTCTGATCTTACTGAAAGATTTAATTATTGCCAGCGAATATCACGGACCGTTTTTTTACGGCATCAGTGTTGTAAAAAACGGTCCTAAAGCTTCAGTGCGCTAGGCTTGGCAACAGAACGGTCCTAAACTTGGTGCAATATTTGATGCGCGATTAAGAGTAAGAATTTAACGTGCTCTGATCTTACTGAAAGATTTAATTATTGCCAGCGAATATCACGGACCGTTTTTTTACGGATCAGCTGTTCCGTAATAAAACGGTCCGTGATATTCGCTGGCAATAATTAAATCTTTCAGTAAGATCAGAGCACGTTAAATTCTTACTTTTAACGCGCTCAAATATTGCACCAAGTTTAGGACCGTTCCGTTGCAAGCCTAGCGCACTGAAGCTTTAGGACCGTGTTTTTACAACACTGATGCCGTAAAAAAACGGTCCGTGATATTCGCCTCGCAATAATTAAATCTTTCAGTTAGAGTCATAGAACGTTTAATTGTTACTATAAGTGGAATGAAATAATACACCAAGTCTAGGACCGTCATGTTGCCAGCCTAGCGCACTGAGCTTTAGGACCGTTTTTTACAACACTGATGCCGTAAAAAAAACGATCCGTGATATTCGCTGGCAATATATAAATCTTTCAGTAAGATCAGAGCACGTTAAATTCTTACTCTTAATGCGATCAAATATTGCACCAAGTTAGGACGTTCTGTTGCCAGCCTAGCGCACTGAAGCTTAGGACCGTTTTTTTACAACACTGATGCCGTACAAAAACGGTCCGTGATATTCGCTGGCAATAATTAAATCTTTCAGTCAGATCAGAGCACGTTATCTTCTTACTCTTAATGCGATCAAATATTTCACAAAGTCTAGGACCGTTCTGTTGCCAGCCTAACGCAATGAAGCTTTAGGACCGTTTTTTTTTACAACACTGATGCCGTAAAAAAACGGTCCGTGATATTCGCTGGCAATAATTAAATCTTTCAGTAAGATCAGAGCACGTTAAATTCTTACTCTTAATACGATCAAATATTGCACCAAGTCTAGGCCGTCAACAGAACGGTCCTAGACTTGGTGCAATATTTGATCGTATTAAGAGTAAGAATTTAACGTGCTCTGATCTTACTGAAAGATTTAATTATTGCCAGCGAATATCACGGACCGTTTTTTTACGGCATCAGTGTTGTAAAAAAACGGTCCTAAAGCTTCATTGCGTTAGGCTGGCAACAGAACGGTCCTAGACTTTGTGAAATATTTGATCGCATTAAGAGTAAGAAGATAACGTGCTCTGATCTGACTGAAAGATTTAATTATTGCCAGCGAATATCACGGACCGTTTTTTTACGGCATCAGTGTTGTAAAAAAACGGTCCTAAAGCTTCAGTGCGCTAGGCTGGCAACAGAACGGTCCTAAACTTGGTGCAATATTTGATCGCATTAAGAGTAAGAATTTAACGTGCTCTGATCTTACTGAAAGATTTATATATTGCCAGCGAATATCACGGATCGTTTTTTTACGGCATCAGTGTTGTAAAAAAACGGTCCTAAAGCTCAGTGCGCTAGGCTGGCAACATGACGGTCCTAGACTTGGTGTATTATTTCATTCCACTTATAGTAACAATTAAACGTTCTATGACTCTAACTGAAAGATTTAATTATTGCGAGCGAATATCACGGACCGTTTTTTTACGGCATCAGTGTTGTAAAAACACGGTCCTAAAGCTTCAGTGCGCTAGGCTTGCAACGGAACGGTCCTAAACTTGGTGCAATATTTGAGCGCGTTAAAAGTAAGAATTTAACGTGCTCTGATCTTACTGAAAGATTTAATTATTGCCAGCGAATATCACGGACCGTTTTTTTACGGCATCAGTGTTGTAATAAAACGGTCCTAAAGCTTCAGTGCGCTAGGCTGGCAACATAACGGTCCTAGACTTGGTGTATTATTTCATTCCACTTAAAGTAACAATTTAACGTTCTATGACCCTAACTGAAAGATTTAATTATTGCGAGCGAATATTACAAGCCGTTTTTTACGGCCTTTGTACTGTAAAACAACGGTCCTAAAGCTTCAGTGCGCTAAGCTCGCGAGAGATCGGTCCTAAACTTGGTGTATTATTTCATTCCACTAATAGTAACAATTTAACGTGCTCTAATTCTAATTAAAAGATTTCATTATTGCGAGCAAAGTTCACGGACCGTTTTTTTACGACCTCAGAATTGTAAGATAACGGTCCTAGAGATTCTGTGACCTAATTTTGTTACCAAAGGATCCCCAACTTGGTGTATTTTTTTATTAGACTTATCGCAAAAAGTTATGTACTCTGATCTAAAGTGAAAGATTGAATTATGGCGAGCGAATATCACGGACCGTTTTTTTACTGCCTCAGTACTGTAAAAAAAACTGTCTTATAGCTTTAGTGTGCAAGGCTGGCAACAGAACGGCCCTAAACTTGGTGTAATATTTGATCGCATTAAGAGTAAGAATTTAACGTGCTCTGATCTTACTGAAAGATTTAATTATTGCCAGCGAATATCACGGACCGTTTTTTTACGGCATCAGTGTTGTAAAAAAAACGGTCCTAAAGCTTCAGTGCGCTAGGCTGGCAACAGAACGGTCTTTAACTTGGTGCAATATTTGAACGCATTAAGAGTAAGAATTTAACGCGCTCTGATCTTACTGAAAGATTTAATTATTGCCAGCGAATATCACGGACCGTTTTTTTACGGCATCAGTGTTGTAAAAAAACGGTCCTAAAGCTTCAGTGCGCTAGGATGGCAACAAAACGGTCTTAAACTTGGTGAAATATTTGATGGCATTAAGAGTAAGAATTTAACGTGCTCTGATCTTACTGAAAGATTTAATTATTGCCAGCGAATATCACGGAACGTTGTTTTACGTCATCACTGTTGTAAAAAAACGGTCCTAAAGCTTCAGTGCGCTAGGTTGGCAACAGAACGGTCCTACACTTGGTGCAATATTTGAACGCATTAAGAGTAAGAATTTAACGTGCTCTGATCTTACTGAAAGATTTAATTATTGCCAGCGAATATTACGGACCGTTTTTTTACGGCATCAGTGTTGTAAAAAACGGTCCTAAAGCTTCAGTGCGCTAGGCTGGCAACAGAACGGTCCTAAACTTGGTGCAATATTTGATCGCATTAAGAGTAAGAATTTAACGTGCTCTGATCTTACTGAAAGATTTATATATTGCCAGCGAATATCACGGATCGTTTTTTTACGGCATCAGTGTTGTAAAAAAACGGTCCTAAAGCTTCAGTGCGCTAGGCTGGCAACATGACGGTCCTAGACTTGGTGTATTATTTCATTCCACTTATAGTAACAATTAAACGTTCTATGACTCTAACTGAAAGATTTAATTATTGCGAGCGAATATCACGGACCGTTTTTTTACGGCATCAGTGTTGTAAAAAAACGGTCCTAAAGCTTCAGTGCGCTAGGCTTGCAACGGAACGGTCCTAAACTTGGTGCAATATTTGAGCGCGTTAAAAGTAAGAATTTAACGTGCTCTGATCTTACTGAAAGATTTAATTATTGCCAGCGAATATCACGGACCGTTTTTTACGGCATCAGTGTTGTAATAAAACGGTCCTAAAGCTTCAGTGCGCTAGGCTGGCAACATAACGGTCCTAGACTTGGTGTATTATTTCATTCCACTTAAAGTAACAATTTAACGTTCTATGACCCTAACTGAAAGATTTAATTATTGCGAGCGAATATTACAAGCCGTTTTTTACGGCCTTTGTACTGTAAAACAACGGTCCTAAAGCTTCAGTGCGCTAAGCTCGCGAGAGATCGGTCCTAAACTTGGTGTATTATTTCATTCCACTAATAGTAACAATTTAACGTGCTCTAATTCTAATTAAAAGATTTCATTATTGCGAGCAAAGTTCACGGACCGTTTTTTTACGACCTCAGAATTGTAAGATAACGGTCCTAGAGATTCTGTGACCTAATTTTGTTACCAAAGGATCCCCAACTTGGTGTACTGTTTTATTAGACTTATCGCAAAAAAGTTATGTACTCTGATCTAAAGTGAAAGATTGAATTATGGCGAGCGAATATCACGGACCGTTTTTTTACTGCCTCAGTACTGTAAAAAAAAACTGTCTTATAGCTTTAGTGTGCAAGGCTGGCAACAGAACGGCCCTAAACTTGGTGTAATATTTGATCGCATTAAGAGTAAGAATTTAACGTGCTCTGATCTTACTGAAAGATTTAATTATTGCCAGCGAATATCACGGACCGTTTTTTTACGGCATCAGTGTTGTAAAAAAAACGGTCCTAAAGCTTCAGTGCGCTAGGCTGGCAACAGAACGGTCTAACTTGGTGCAATATTTGTACGCATTAAGAGTAAGAATTTAACGCGCTCTGATCTTACTGAAAGATTTAATTATTGCCAGCGAATATCACGGACCGTTTTTTTACGGCATCACTGTTGTAAAAAAACGGTCCTAAAGCTTCAGTGCGCTAGGATGGCAACAAAACGGTCTTAAACTTGGTGAAATATTTGATCGTATTAAGAGTAAGAATTTAACGTGCTCTGATCTTACTGAAAGATTTAATTATTGCCAGCGAATATTACGGACCGTTTTTTTACGGCATCAGTGTTGTAAAAAACGGTCCTAAAGCTTCAGTGCGCTAGGCTGGCAACAAAACGGACTTAAACTTGGTGAAATATTTGATCGCATTAAGAGTAAGAATTTAACATGCTCTGATCTTACTGAAAGATTTAATTATTGCCAGCGAATATCACGGACCGTTTTTTTACGGCATCAGTGTTGTAAAAAACGGTCCTAAAGCTTCAGTGCGCTAGGCTGGCAACAGAACGGTCTTAAACTTGGTGAAATATTTGATCGCATTAAGAGTAAGAATTTAACGTGCTCTGATCTTACTGAAAGATTTAATTATTGCCAGCGAATATCACGGACCGTGTTTTTACGGCATCAGTGTCGTAAAAAAACGGTCCTAAAGCTTCAGTGCGCTAGGCTGGCAATTAAACGGTCCTAGACTTGGTGTATTATTTCATTCCACTTATAGTAACAATTTAACGTTCTATGACCCTAACTGAAAGATTTAATTATTGCCAGCGAATATCACGGACTGTTTTTTACGGCCTTTGTACTTTAAAAAAACGGTCCTAAAGCTTCAGTGCACTAAGCTCGCGAAAGATCGGTCCTAAACTTGGTGTATTATTTCATTCCACTAAAAGTAACAATTTAACGTGCTCTAATCTTATTTAAAAGATTTAAAGATTGCGAGCAAAGTTGACGGACCGTTTTTTCACAGCCTCAGAATTGTAAGAAAACGGTCCTAGAGATTCTGTGACCTAATTTCGTTACCAAAGGATTCCTAACTTGGTGTACTGTTTTATTAGACTTATAGGAAAAAAGTTATGTACTCTGATCTAAAGTGAAAGATTGAATTATGGCGAGCGAATGTCGCGGACCGTTTTTTTTAGGGCCTCAGTATTGGAAAAAATGGTCCTAAAGATTTTGTGAGCTAAGCTCGTGACCGAAGGGTCGTTAACTTGGTGCAGCATTTTAATGCACGACTAGTGACAAATTAATATACTTTGTCTGATATTAATGGAAAACGCTCCTTAAGCGAATTTGTTTTGACTGAATGGTATTTTAATTGTAATGGCTACAATCCTGTGGGAAAATGGTCTGACAGCTGTGCGCTAAGTTTACTGCAAAGGAATCTGGAACTTTCTGTCCACTTTGCTCTATTTTAATGCCGTCAGTTTGATGCGCTGTAAGGCACATATTATTTTGGGAGAATGTCACTAGCTTTTTCTTCACAAATTTAGACTCGTAAGAAAATCAGCCTTGAGCGGTGAGCATTAACTTAGCAACGAAAAGATCTTACACCTGTTGCCTGTTTTCATTGCATTGATAGTAGCAATTTAAGATATTGGCATCCTTACCGAGATAACTAATTATTGCCAGCGAATGTCACGGGCCTTTTTCACGGCTACATCCGTATTAGTTAACAAAAAGAGAAGAGATATTAAGTTGATTGCACGACGTTTCGAGGACATCTTGTCCTCATTATCAAGTGACAGGAAAAACTTCAGTGTAAATTTAAAGGAGCGAATATACAATATGTTAATTACATGAACAGTTTCGCCCTGAGGGAATCACTTTGAATGTTTAAAGGTGGTTTTTCCTTTTGTATGAATAGCATTTCATACAAAAGGCATTCAAATTTGCCCTTGCATTTTCTTAGGACCGTGATGTTCTCAGTCAGATCCCTTGGGATAGTTCCATGTTCTGACATGTAATGTTTACAAATGGAAGATTGCTTGTGTTTATGTTCTTCAACCCGCTCATGGAGGTGTCTCATCACCAGTACTGGCCTCCTTCTCCATTACGAAAGTCATGTTGCCGCGAGATACAAAAGTAGTCTTATAACCACCATGTTACAACGTGCTTGGCGTATCTCGTCTTCATGGCAACACTTCACCGATGAGTGTGAACGACTGGAAATTATGTTTTGTAAGTTGAAATACCCTCAATATATGGTCAAGGCAACAATCCGACGTTTCACCAACTCTAGAATTACTGCGCAGCAACATCTGCAATCGATCAATGATGAGAACTTGGTGAGAGTTGTCCTTCCATTCAAAGACCAACGCTCCGCTGATATCGTCAGAAATCGGCTTAAAGACCTTTCTCGCAAGACGTCTGTTACGATCCAACCCGTTTTTGTGAGCCAGAAAATCAACGACCTACCAAAGATCCGTGAAAAGAAACCGTCCATCGTTAATCAACAACGTGTCGTTTACAAGTTTTCATGTGACCTGTGTGATACAGGTTATTACATTGGTTATACGATGAGACACCTCCATGAGCGGGTTGAAGAACATAAACACAAGCAATCTTCCATTTGTAAACATTACATGTCAGAACATGGAACTATCCCAAGGGATCTGACTGAGAACATCACGGTCCTAAGAAAATGCAAGGGAAAATTTGAATGCCTTTTGTATGAAATGCTATTCATACAAAAGGAAAAACCACCTTTAAACATTCAAAGTGATTCCCTAAGGGCGAAACTGTTCATGTAATTAACATATTGTATATTCGCTCCTTTAAATTTACACTGAAGTTTTTCCTGTCACTTGATAATGAGGACAAGATGTTCTCGAAACGTCGTGCAATCAACTTAATATCTCTTCTCTTTTTGTTAACTTCTACTTCTAAATCGTTATTAATCAAGATCTTACATCCGTATTATCTATTTAATAAATAAGAAATAGTCCGAGCTAAATTAGCATCCAATTGGTATGGGAATTTTTTTCTCTCATAATTGGTTTAATTGTAACGTCTTGTGCGCTCGGATCCTTTATAAAGGAACTAGATGAAATTGTACGGGAAATTTTCAGACCTTTTTTAGTCTTGTAGAGAATAAAAAAGCTGGTCTGACACCTTTTTTACTCTACGTTTGCAATCGATGGGTATTATACTTGTTATTAGAAAAAAAAAGACGCGCGCTAATTGGTTAAAAACCGTGTTTGTGTAACTCGATGGAGACAGAACTAGCGCGTTGTTGACGTTGTGATGGCGTGGGCAAAGAGGATTTCCATTTTGATAATCAAAGTTAACAAGTCGTTTTCCTTTTTTCCGTCGCAGTGTTCTATAAAAACAAATAGAAAACATGTACTCCGTGTTTCTATCGAGTCATAGGAACACTCGTGAAAGTTTGGGAGAACTCGAAAAAGCTGTGGAAACACTCGCCTGCGGCTCTTGTTCCCATAGCATTTCTCGTTCTCTCAAACTTCCACTCGTGTTTCTATTTAACAATTAGATTATGAGCTCGAGATTTCTATCGCGTGATAGTCGACGAGGGCGCAGCCCGAGTCAACTATCACGCATAGAAATCGACAGCGAATAATCTAATTGTTTTAATATAAATCTACAAGTCGTTCAAAATTTTATGTAAATCTTCTTTAGAGACACCTCGAGAACGCCAGGAAGTGCCGGTATTTTGTTAACCAGGAAACACTGCTACGATACTCACCATCTATCACAGAATAGAACGTGAGTAGCGTAGCCAATCAGAGGACGTCATTCGTCAAAGAACGCTAGTAGATTTATACTAAAACGCGATAGAAACACGGTTCATGTTTTCTATTTCTCAATTATTAATTATATCTGTTTTGATAGTGACATTTTAATGTACCGACATCTTCAGCCAAATTGCATATTACACGTTTTTGAGTCAATCAGAAGCGAATGTCGCGTATACGTCAGAAACTGGTCGAGGACTCTTTTGGCTCAGTTTCCAAATTAGGGAGTTTTCAACCCCGTATAGTATAATTTTTTTTTGCCATTAATTCAAACCCGAGTAAGTATTGTCAAGTGTAGGGGATTCCCCTTATCTTGTAGAGTAGTTAGTAACAGTACTTACACACAGGAAATTGTGCAAGCGTATTGTTCCAACAGACTTTAGCTAGTTCATCAATGCATCTTTTTACACAAGTAAAATAATTTTCTTAAACAATGTGCAAGGCTTAGCGATTGGAGTTTGAAATAACCACAAGTACTCAGTACTACACAGGTAGTTATGACGCAAATTTTATTGGCAATGGAAAACATGACACCTGTAACTAACTGCTTTTGCCTCGTTTTAACCATTTCAAATACATGCAGGTCTTTTATCACATCAGTGTACTTTTTCTTCTTTTTTCCACCTGGTTACACAGTAGAAGAGGACGTACCCAGAACCTATGGCAAACTCAACAATCAGAGAAGGCTTTTTAACCGCTACTCAAACCCACAATGAAAGCAAAACACAAAAAAAAAAAAAAAAAAAAAAAAACAGAACACAGCAGTAGATGAATGTTCCAGAAAATTAAGAGCTGGAACAAAGGGAATGCACCACTTGAAAAAAAAAACTGTTAACGCAGTCCTGATTTCAAACCTTTTCTATACTTCATAGCCTTGAAAAGAACGATTAGTGGGGATATTCTCACGGTATCAGAGAATGGGGACTACTTTGGCACAGTTAAAACACTCGACAACAAATAAAGTTGGAAATTTATATTGCTACTCCATGGCCGAGGAAATGGTCCGTGGTAGTCCCTCCCTGAATTGTAGAGATCCTAGGGTATATTGTTCCCATTATCGGCATCAAAAAGCACGGCAAATGGCGGCAAACTTATTATAAGGTAGCTATCGGACCGTTTTGACAACTTCGAAGCCCAGCCGGTAACAAGGCTCTCAGAAACACTCTCATCAAGTAACAACCCTTGAAGGTCTCATTGGTTGTTGATTTACTGCTCTCACACCGTACGTAAATAAAGGTTACATGACATTCGCTACAAATAACTAACTATATTAGGGTTATGATTAGCGAACGAACTGAAAGGTCAATGCCGACTGATCAAGTTTCACAGCTATTAGGGTGATAGAGATATAGCTTCACAATCGTGACAATACGGTCCATCAAAGATGCTCTAAAAGTTATTTTTCTGAAATGAGGTACAGAGTCATAATTGGTGAGATTAGAGCAGAAAAAGAGCAGGCACACTTCCACAACAATTGCTGATAACCTCTAGATAATTTTACTCATGGACCGTCTTTTACAACTTTAAATTTGTAAAAATACGGTCTATGATGCCTGATGCCTGAAAGATTGTTTTCTTCTGAAATGAGGTAATGAGGCATAAAATTGATGAGCTTAAAACAGAAAAAAGCAGACTCACTTTCATATCAGTTGCTAATAACCTTTAGCTAATTTTACTTACGGACCGTTTTTTGGACAACTTCAAAGTCGTAAAAATACGGTCTCTTGAAGACGCTCGAAAATTATCCTTCTGAAATGAGGTAAAGAGGCATCACGTCGATAACATTAAAGCAGAGAAAAAGCAGACACAAATTTATACCATTTGCTAATAACCCTTAGCTAATTTTACTTACAAACAGTTTTTTTTTTACAACTTCAAAGTCATAAAAATACGGTCTGTTAAAGATGCTCGAAAAATTATCTTTCTGAAATGAGGTAAAGAGGCATCAAATTGATGACATTAAAGCAGGGAAAAAGCAGACACAAATTTATACCAATTGCCAAAAACTTTAAGCTAGTTTTACTCGCGTACCGCTTTTTTACGTAAAAAAGCTACACTTTTCAGGTACCGTTTTTTTACGCCACATATATATATATATATATATATATACATACATACATACATACATACATACATACATACATACATATATATATATATATATATATATATATATATATATATATATATATATATATATATATAATTTGGCTTTATGATATATTTGGTCTTCTGTGTTTGGCTTTATGATAAAGCCAAACACAGAAGACCCCAGCCAAAACCTGTGCAATTGTAGAAAGAAGGCAGAGTGCCCTTTAGATAATCAGTGCCTAGCCAAGGGTATCGTTTACCAAGCAACCGTCACATCGGGCAACAACGAAAGCGTACAAACATATGTAGGGCTCACTGACACCACTTTCAAGGCCAGACTCGCAAATCATAAACAAATCATAAACAATCATTTAAAGTTAAAGTTTCTTTGTTCTTTGTTAAAGAAACTCATGTTTTATCGGATTTTGATTTCGTCATCATTGAACAAATTGGTAATTTCAGCGATCAAAATAGCCTCGACCATCGTCTGCTTACAAGAGAAGCTTTCTGGAGTGCACAACTTTGCACCCTTCAACCTTACGGTTTGAATAAGAGATCAGAATTTAACTCTAGGAATAGAATTAAATACAATTAACACATCATTTTCATCACTCACAAGTGTTCTCCTTTTTATTACTTTTTTATTTCCATATATTTAGTGAGTCTATTGTTCAAAGGCTCAATCAAGGATTTTGTTACGGGGCTGAGAGTATAGCACACAATGGCATTGTGAGCTAGAAAGCGCCCTGTTCAAAGGCTTTGACTTGGGATTTTGTTACATCATTTTCTCTACATTATTATGTAATACCCTAGTGTCCTAATACCTTTTTCTTCTCACATCATTGTTTTTATTGTTCTTATTTGTTATTTTGATTGCATTGTAAAAAATTTTTTAGCCTATTTAAGTCTTAGCCACAGATAGATTTTTATTCCAAGTATTTTTAATCCTGTACACTCTATACTGAGGAAGCCCGAAGGGCGAAACGTTTATTAAAGAGTTTTGACCACGGAAGAAGTTCGCTGTTTACTCTTTCTACACAAACTATATATATATATATATATATATATATATATATATATATATATATATATATTTAGCAATGAATGAAGAAGAGAAACCCATCCCGTAAATCAATTGATTAATTATTATGAATGAAGAAGAAGAAAGAATTGCCCTGAGCGGGATTTGAACCCACGTCCCCCTGAACACCGGTCGGGTGTGATGACCACTACACTATCAGGACAACCACGCTGGCAACGCAGTTATTAACCGCGCAGCCGTA
>JAHPZR010026365.1:0-46028 GCA_019787425.1 Platygyra sinensis
TACGTGAATCGCTAGCCAAAAGCCGTAAAATTCCGAACGAAATATTTTAACAATCGACTTCAAATGCAGTGGTATAGAAAGCCTATGTACATTAGTTTCCTAAACTAAAGGTTAGAAAGATAGCAACTCAAACGGAATACTCGAAAAAGAAGAAAATGTTCGAAAATTAGCGTGGTTTTGACTGACCCCGGACTGCGTGACAGGTCACGAAAATCTGTAGAGGCAGATGTTAACCGTAAGTTTGATATGCAAAGAGCTGCTGGGACGGTTCTAGGTGGGTTCACGACAGGTGTCTCAGTAGGGTCTTAACTTCTATGTGGTAAGGTTTCTCCAAATATCCCAACGCAGTGAATACCTGCTTGTATTTCTACAGTGCTTCTTCTCTCAGGTCTTCATGCAACTTCATATCTTCCAGCTCATCAGCTTAGCTCACATGGACTCTGGTTCAACTGTGATATTAACAATCATGTCGCTGTGTCAGTTGGCAATCTGCTTAATATGAGTAAAGCAATCAACCATTGGATTTTAAATCTCTACTCAGTGGAGAAGCGTTGATGAATTTAACCTCACCTATTTCCCCCTTTCTGGTTTGGTTCACTTTACTTCTGTCTTAGCCACCATAACTACTTTGATTAGACCCAGAGTTTTAGATTATGTGAGCCCCAATAATCCTGGTTGATTGGTTTCCACTATTTGGATTGTCAGGTCATGTTTTACATGTGCTTTTGGTTTCACTGGTAGTTTAACAGTGCCCCGCACAGTTTGCTCATCTTCGGCCAAGCTGAGTAGATTATGGGTGCAGCCATTTATCTGTGAATTGCCTTCAACTGTCTTCTTTAGTTCTTTGAAGGGAAAAATGTTAACTTGAGAGCCGGTGTCTATCTGGCGTTTTGCCGGTGACATGTCCTTTCATTGGCAACATCACATAGAACTCCTCATTCTGGACATGACCCTCTGTAGTGACAGCTATACAAATAGGGTTGCGTAGAAACCATGTTCTTCTTCGTGTTACTCTACGCCCATTCCATGGCCGTTTTTCTGGTTGGGATTTCGTCCTTGATAGTGGCTACATGTCCATATGCAGCACACTTCCTTTCGCCATGTCTAGTTCCACAGTTTCAGCAATTAAACTTCTTGTTTAGACATCTTCATTATCTGAGGGTGTTTTCTTGTCGGTTGACTTTCTTCTTTCCCTTCCAATTCCATGCACTGATCAGTCGCTGTCCAGTTCATTCATTTGTATTTCCGTTGCCTCTGCAGATCATACCACACCTGGTGCTTTTTTCAAGTGTTAGGTCTGGCACATTAAGTGATCTTTCTCATGTTTTTTTTTTTTTTTTCAGGTGTTAGGTCTGGCACCCTAAGTTATCTTTCTCATATGTTTTTGTTTTGTTTACGCTTAAGCTCGGCACACACGAGAGGAATAGTCCCTTCGACTAGTCCCTGCAACTAGTCTGAAGAGTCCCACAAACAGTTCACACGAAGCGTTATAAAAAAAAAAAACAAGTCGCAGGGACCTGTCCCAAAGATTCAAACTGAGTGGAATTCGTGGGACTAGTCGCAGGCTGCAGCTAGATTTTGAAGCACAAGAACCGCGGTGCGGTTGTAACCGCGCTCTTTTACTATTTTTTAACTCAGTTTCATTGAAATTACAAGCGAAATTCATCTCCAAAGCGCACGCTACAAAGCTCTGTGTTTTTAGTACATTGCGCACGTTTCATAAGTTGCGTGATTCTACATTTGCACGAGTGGGAGCTTGGGTCGGGTCATCGGCCTACGTCACGTCAGTGAGTAAAAACGGAAATTAGCGTGACTCGAGTCACATTCCATAAATGACGTAATTGCTTGTTATGTTTTCAACACTCGCTTCAAATCAAGCACTTCACTAATAAAAAGGCAATATATTTTGTACTAAATAAAGAGTAGAATATTCGTATGATTTTCACTACATTTAAGTTTCACCAGCTTTTAGCCAATAAACATCACAATTTTATCGCTCCTTAATCAGCGGTTTTTGATTGCGTTCTTTGCATAGCATGGGTCATATGTTCCGAGCGAAACACAGTGCACATTCTAAGCAGTCCTTGATGATTCATGGATTACTATAGACACCACATCACTTCATCAACACAAACTATATCATCTCACCAACTATATTATTACGATCGCTCTAGTGAGAGTGAACAGTTTAAGTTGCGTGGTTCAATAATTACATTCTTTGCATAGCGTGAGTCTAGCGTTATTTGTAATCCGAGAATTTTGTCTACATCTAAAGAAAAAATACCTTGACCTTTCAAACGAATATAAATTTACATACGTTAAAACGGCTTTTTTTACGAGCGGTTTCATTTTTTTTCCCGAGAAAATTCCACCATTGCTTCTGGCGAAGTAAACACGATCTTGTTTATCACCGTCAGCGTATTCCGTAGCTGACGCCAGACGTAATACCTTTTTAGCGCATTGAATATTCCCCTTGAAAGTGCAATTCCCTTGCAAATTGCAATTCCCTTGCAAATGTTCTGACGTCCATCTCCAAGGGAATTTAACCCAAGTTTGACCGAGTAAACATTTCTCCCACCGGCGGCCATTTTTGTCTAAATAGTTAATTCGCCAACTTTACAAAACCCTCCTGAGGGGGGATATGACGAAAAGAGCTGAGGAATGGCCTGTAATTGGCTGATGATGACATCATCCGCGGAGGTTTGGGATTTGTAACCGAGAAAACTAGACAAGAATTTAAAAAAAAATTAAAACCACGCTTTTTAAACTCTTTTTCGCTCCCAAAACATTACGTAATATTTAGCAACAACGTTTTGCGAGAAAACATTACCCGGAAACAATTTGAAAGATGGTTAGGACTTGTTCCCATATTTCAAACCGCCCTTGGATACCTTGTGATGCGTACACAAAGTAAATATTGATTATAGGCCTAAGCACTGAAAATACCGATAAGGGTTAGGGTTAATGGTTAGCTTCTTTATAGCGCTCGTGTTTCCGATTTCGTACTTAAATTAAACCATTTGTCTGTAGCTTTTTCCTCGGTGGTCTAGTTGTTAGGGTGGAAGACTGCCGTAAGAGCGCGCTGGGTTCAAATCCACCTCGACACAACGAATTTTTTTTTCCTTTAAAATTGAAGAGACTTGCACTTTGACAACATTTGCTGAGCAGAAACTAAGTCTCTGTGTCAAGAAACTTAGAAATTTCATGCGATCGTACGTGAATAGGGAGAGGGCGGTTTGAGATATGCAAACATTCTTTGCTTGAGACGGGTCTAGCGTTACTTGTAATCGGAGAATTTTGTTTTTGTCTGAGGAAAAAATACCTTGACCTTTCAAACGACTATCAATTTGCATATGTTAAAAGGGTTTTTCACGAGCGTAAAGGCTAAGTTTTAACTTTTTTTCCCCTGAAAATTCCATCATTGCTTCTAGCGAAGTAAACACGATCTTACATTTATCACCGTCAGCGTGATCCATGGCCAGACATAATATCTTTATAGCGCATTGACTATCCCCTTCGAAAGTGAACAGAAACAAAAATTCCAGATTACAAAATCTTCTTTTTCGCACGCAAAACGAAAATACAGCTTAACTCTGGATAATTTCAGCCTTAGTAGCCAGCAGCTTGTCCTAAGTTACATTCTTTATCCTTGCAAATGTCCTGATGTGCATCTCCAACGGAGTTTGGCCCAATTTTGACCAAATAAACAATATCTCACAGACGGCCATATTCTGTCTGAATAGTTAATTTGCTAACTTGACAAAATGCTCCTGAGGGGGGATATGACGAAAAGAGCTGAGAAATGGCCTGTAATTGGCTGATGATGACATCATCCGGTGAAAACAATTGGCCGAGTGTGAGTTTGGGTCTGCTCATCGACAAAACTAAACAAGAATTTTTAAAAAAATTAAAACCGCGCTTTTTTAACTCTTGCGCTCACAAAAACATTGCGTAATATTTAGCAACAACGTTTGGCGAGAAAACATTACCCGGAAACAATTTAAAAGATGGTTAGGACTTGTTTCCATATCTCATACCGCCCTTGGATACCGTGTGATGCGTACACAAAGTAAATACTGATTATAGGCCTAAGCACTGAAAATACTGATTAGGGTTAGGGTTAATGCAAGGGGTTAATGGTTAGCTTCTTTATAGCGTTCGGGCTTCCGATATGGTACCACGCTTTAAAACTCGCGGTTACTCACACTGTCCGACTGCGCGTTTGTTATCTTTTTAATCTTTACGCAAACGTTCAGCTTGTGAAACGTGATATAGTTACCGCCGTCATCTACTGTTACATAACAACCGATTAAATTACGCGAAACGTGACTCTCGCCTTTCAGCAAATGAAGGTGTTATGTTACAAAGGGTTTGTACTTTACTTTACCTAGATTAGAATTATAAAACTGCAGATAATTAGGGATATCGAGGCCATAATAACTGTGCAGGTATTTGAATGAAAAAAAAAATGAAGAGTAAATAGATTCGTCTAGAAGATAGTTACATTAGACCAGTCTTATTCAAACATTCTTTGTAAGAAATCCTATTCCCAACCATGAGCTTAGTCGCCCGACGTTGTACAGCCTCTGCCATATCGCTTAAATAAGCTTGATGAGTAGACCACACTTGAGAGGCCTAACGAGGTGAATATACAGCTTTTTAATAACATCAGCAATGACACGCGACAAACGTCAATAGACATTTTAGCCTAAATTTTAGTAAAAACTTTCAGTGCAATAAAAGTAACTGACCTCAAAGGCTTAAGCTTGTTGTCTTTTTTATAGTCATCTTGCGTTTCAGCACGGTTTGAAACCTTATAAGCGATTTATCGTTTTCTGAGTTTCCTCTCGTGAGAAGAGTAAAAGCTACATACTCGGTTTTAAAGTAACTCCTTCTTGAAGCGAAAAAAAGATGCCAGCCGCCCCAATTCCTCCACAGAACCATAGTACAGGGTTAAGCGCTCCGTTCCAGTAGAATTCCGAGCCAAATTCATCTCCACAGCGCACACTACAAAGCTCTGGATTTTTACTATATTGACGGGTCAACAGATCATAAGTTGCGTGATCGATTCCACAGCGAAAGTGAACAGTACAAGTTGCGTGATTCAATGATAATATTCTTTGCATAGCGTGTTGTAATCGGAGAGGTTTGTTTACGTCTAAGGAAAAAAATACCTTGACCTTTCAAAGGAATATAAATTTACAAGCGCTAAGGCTAAGTTTTCACTTTTTTTCCTCAGAAAATTCCAACATTGCTTCTGGCGAAGTAAACACGACCTTACATTTATCACCGTCATCGTATTCCATGGCCAGCCACAATACCTTTATAGCGCATTGAATATTCCCTTCGAAAGTGAACAGAAACAAAAATTCCAGATTACAAAATCTTCTGTTTCGCACGCAAAACGAAAATACAGTTTAACTCTGGATAATTTCAGCCTTAGTAGCCAGCAACTGGTCCTAAGTTACATTCTTTATCCTAGCAAATGTCCTGACGTGCATCTCCAACGGAGTTTGGCCCAATTTTGACCAAATAAACATTTCTCACATGTTCCATGTTTCCGCCATGTTCTGTCTTAATAGTTAATTTGCTAACTTGACAAAATGCTCCTGAGGGAGGATATGACGAAAAGAGCTGAGAAATGGCCTGTAATTGGCTGATGATGACATCATCCGGTGAAAACAATTGGCCGAGTGTGAGTTTGGGTCTGCTAACCGACAAAACTAAAAAACCGAAGGCAGAGCAAGAAACCGCCCAGCCTCCGGCTGCGCGGTTTAAAAAACCGAAGGCAGAGCAAGAAACCGTCCAGCCTACGGCTGCGCGGTTTAAAAACAGCCAGTTCACACGATGGGACCTTTCCCCGCAACTTGTTGCAGAGACTAGTCCCTTCGTATGTGCCGACCTTACGTACAATTCGGCCCTTGATGAGAGAGTTCTTAACTGTTCCAAATTCACATGTTTCACAAAGCTTTCTTAATAAGTTATGTACTGGTCGATACTTTCACCGCTTTCTTGGACTCTTGATAAGAATTTGTATCGCTCATAGCTGACATTTTTTTTTTTGGTTCACAGTGTTCCTCTGATTTCAACAGGACCTCTTTGATTTTCTTGTCATCACCCTGTTCGCCCCAGGTTGGTGTGATGAAAACATCGGTAGCAATGTTGCCGATAACTGCCAGAAGCGTTGGTACTCTGGTTTCATTATCCTTCGAGCTTATTCCGGTCGCAATTTCGTAATTTGGGTGTTTCTGCCTGAACTTCTTCCATCTTCTTCGAGTTCCCCTAAAGTCGAGAGATTCTGGAGGTCGAAGGCCTAAGTGCATCGCTATTTCAGGTGTATTTTCCTCGTCTTAAACTGGGCGCTGTGCTTCTTCGGTGTTTTCCTTCGTTTTCAATTTGTAATTGCTGCATTTTTTCGGTGTTTTCTGCCCCCTCGGACGGAATCGACTGATCCTCTGACATGATTTTGACTGCTCTGAAATACATGATACATTGTCTACGTTGCCACAAACAGTACATAGGTGAAACGAAAAGACGACTTAAAGACCGCTTTAATGAACACCGACGACCAGTAGACAGACCCACCCCTTCCTCCAGACCCACTGCAGTTTCAGACCATTTTCTTTCCTACAATCATTCTCCTAACGACATAGAACTGATACCACTAGAACTTATACATTCATGTCGTGACGCGTTACGCAAAGCCAGGGAAGCGTACCTTATCGAAAGAGGTCAAACTCTTGAACCCAAAGGTATAAACAAACGAGAAGAAATTTAATCTTATGTTTAACCTACTTGTACCTTATGTAGTATATTCCATTTTGTTATCTTGTCATTCATTAGTTTGTTCAACGGTTTTATTTCTATTTTTGTTATCTTGTCATTTGTTAGTCACTTTAACGGTCAGCTTTTTACTGTAATACTATATAGGCTTTTACCGTTGTTGTTTAAATTGTAAAGTCTTTTCTCAGTTGTAAACAGTCCCTGAAGAAGTCAGGCCGTGCCTGACGAAATATTGGAAAATACAAAACAGTTAACCCCAACCGTACGGTCAGCCTTTCTGTGTTCAGTTTCTTCAAGCCTTTAAATTTGCTGATCAGAACCTACCAGGTTCCGGTACTTTTGATTTGTCCGGTTGGCCCTTTCTAGAGTTTAAAGTTTTTTGTTCATCTGAAATACAGTCTGTTTTTATCCAAACTTTGATCGATGGGTGAGTTTCTGCTTCTTACTGTACTGACACCATGTAGTGTGCTTGTGTTCTAAGAGCAGGACGGATTTGGGTAAACAAAGCTTTAGTAAACAAGGTCCAAGTTTTTATTCCAACGTGGCTATCCAAACCTGGTACAAATGCGCATGTCTATACTTAGGCGAAATATCGCTGGCCATTACAAATACAATGTTAAAATGTGAAATGTTTCCGAATTGGGTAGGAATCCGAGAGTTCACCTGAGAGTTGCAAGTCTCCAAGCCGTTCTTGTTTGATACATTTTTCAGGCTTTATTTTCACAACTGCTTAAGTTTTCTATACATACAGCTGCGCTGATCATTCGTGTCCTGGTATTTCTTTCCGAATATCGAATTCAAGTTTAAGATCGTTTATTTATTCACTTGTTCGACTATCAAGTTATGCCATTGTCTTAAAAGGGACTATTTGACTCGATAATAGTCATTAAAGCAAAGCAATATTTTGAGCCAAAAGAACTACTAAGTGGAAATATTGTTCCCCATAGTCTTTCCTCAGATCAATGTGTCACCAGCAAACCAAACTGTTCCTGAAGGGAAGACGGCCTGGTTTGTCTGCAAAGCCACAGGTTTTCCAAAACCGGCTATAACCTGGAAGTTTAATGATGGAAGCCTCCCTTCGCTTTCAATTGAGAATCATACCGAGGAGGAATACCAACTCTTCCTTCCAAATGTGACCAAAAACATGGAAGGTACATACAGGTGTACAGCAGAAAACAAGGCGGGCAGAGCAAATTCAACATCAACTCTGCGTATTTTAGGTAAGTACTTAAAATAAAAACAAATAAAGGAAATAATGGTATTTATTATATAGACACGAGTGTTTTACTGGAAAATATACCACTCGTAAAATTCATAAAAATTACATCCGGGACCCGAGTGGTTTATTTGCCATAATCTCACACGTGAGTTTATCGATGATTCATTGATATCAAGTTTGTCTCTTAAATTGTACTTAAATTCGTTGGTGTATCATCGAAACATGTTCGGGTCTTCCTCGAAAGTCTTCGGCAATCTTCGGAAATCTTCGGACATCTTCGGAGATTTTCGGAAATTCTTGGAAAATGTTCGGGAGCGCTCGTCTGGCTTTCGGAACAATTTTGGAAAATCTTCGGAAATCTTCGGAAGGTGGTGGGAAATTTTCGGGAAATCATCAAAAACGCCGTCATCAGCATGTCTATATAACAAAAAGAACATTACACGGCGGCTTGAAGATATGAATTTTATTTTCTCGTGGCAAAAGCAATATTTTACTCACTCGCTGCGCTCGTTCGTAAAATATTGTTTTGCCACTCGAAAATAAAATTCATTTATTTTTTTCTCAAGCATCTGAGCGGGCCGGATTCCTAAATCCTCGAATTTGATTGGCTAATCACGCGCACGTGACCGGTCCAGCTTTTTACGATACGGCCCACGGGCCGGATTTTTTCCCCGCTGTACCTAAGTTTCGCTCCTAAAAGTTAGCGGTAATCGCCAATCTTTTGCCTGTTTTGCACTTCCATCAACGAAAAGTCAACGCAGGTTTATCGCTGTTCACTTTAAAATGGCAAGGAAAGTCACTGTAAGTAAATTCAATTGACTGTTTTGAAGTTGTGAGAGTTTGCTTGATTATTTGTAGTCGTAGCGCTGTAATGGCGGGGAATCCTGTGTTTCTCTCGTCGTAATATTTTAGTCAATTTAAGTCGAGTTTACCTCTGATCATTGCTGTATTTAGGGGAATTTCTGTGGAATACACTTAACGAATTTCCTCGCTTTCTACTAATTCAATTTACGATAGGAAAGCCCAATTTCAAGTGATTTTAATGGCAACGACTGACCGAAAATGTTTTGTAGTAAAACTTCAAACTTCGCACGAAATTTCCAATTTCACACCGGAAAAACAATATTGGAGAACTTAGCAGGTGACATAAATGCAACTAACATAAAGTGGATCGAAAAATATTTGTTCTTTAATACATCTTTCCTTGTCCAGTATCTGAGTTACTCATTCGTTGGGAAGATTTTTTAAAAATGGTTAGTAGAAGGCGCGCTACCCGATTCAATGACAAAGTTGCGTAAACAAACCCATTTGTAGTCGGCTGCAAAACTAATTTACTGCAGGAAAAAAATAAACATCTTATTTGCCGGCTTAGGGTCGGTCCGTATGGTGAAAAACTGTTACCTCGGGCTTGAAAATGATGCCCTCGGCCTGCGGCCTCGGGCAGCATTTTCTAGCCCTCGGTCACAGTTTTTCACCATACGGACCTCCCAGCCGGCAAATAACATATATATCTTCGCGCCACCGTGTAATATCCTCTATATATAAAAGATATTTTAATTCTTGGTTATAGAGAGGAAAGCAGTCAACATTTTATCCTTGTATTGGTTTACACCGTTACATGTTGTGTTATCTGTTTCAAGTGTAAAATTCGGAATTTATCAATTCAGGTCGTGAATACTCGTTAATTCCTTTTCTGTATGCAATTATGCACGCGTGTATATTTCAGTCTAGCTACTCTTGAATTTCCGTCTAGTAACACAAGTAATTTCAACTTTTGCCTGTACCAAGTTTTGTCTCCTGATGGGATGTAAACGTACTAAATGATTGCTTACATTGACTTCTCATCTCTTAAACAGAGCAACTCACTTCCCAAATTATTCCCAAAGATTACCCAATTCTAATGCCAGGAGATGCACTTATACTGACTTGCAAAGTCAATAGAGTGACAATAAAAATCAAATGGAAGAAAAACGGTGTCTCAGATATTCCAAGAGCACAAATCGGTCCCTCACTGGGCAACGAAAGTACGCTTTACATTAAAAATGTGGTCCCGGATGACAGTGGAGTTTACTCTTGTGAAGCAAGCAATATGGCACGCACCGTGTCTTCTAATATAAAGATCACAGTCAGTGGTAAGCCAAATTGTTTCCGTGGTTTATATGCTGATAAACCACTTGGGATGGATGTGATTTACGAATTCTTCTCGTGTTCTACAAACATCCTGCATGGTTTATTGGCCTATAAACCATGGAAACTTGTGGTCTATTGCTTAATAAACCCTATTTAAACCGCCTTCTTTAAATCCCCGAAAACTTGGACAGGAACTCCTTTCGCCCTCGCTTAATAAAAGCCATATGTGTATATAACTTATAAACGTAACTTCAAGTTTTCATTAAAAACAGGAATATAGATACCTGTCAGACTAAGGTTACCATGGGAAGATCAAGTGTCTGCAACAATGACGTGTAATAACAAACTGTTTCCAGAAAAATTTAAAAACGTCAGCACATTTCTTTTTAAAGTCATAACGGTACAAATTTGGTGAAAAGCAGGTTAAAAGCACCCTCCTATGTGAGTAAGGTTAAACCTTACTGATTCAAGATTTGTAATATTGTCCTGCTTAGCTATTCACAACATGCAACTCTTCGCAAAAGAGAAAAATTTAATTAGTTGTTTGATTCAGTGAGGCAGAATAATTATCCAAACATTCCCGACCATTTTTCCATCATATTCCTTAACATCAAATACATGTCGAATATCTCGACAGCTACCCCTTCAACATCTGGTGGTTCTCTTGAGTGGTATTATATTGTCGGACCTATATCTGCTTTAACTGTTTGCGCTGTTGCGATTGGCTGCTGCATTGTAGACGTCAACAACGAGGTTAGTGGAAGTGACTAAGCGAGTGGTCGTGGTAAGTACTTAAAAAAATCTCAATTTGTCAGCGGCGAGCAGATCTATAATATCTTGAAGCCGAAGGCTGAGGCAAATATATGATTTGCAAAGCAATGACATTTCACGATAATTTACAATTATCGAGTTGAATAAATATTTTATAATTCTATCACCAAGTTTGTTTTTAATAGTTAAATTACTCTTTGATGACAGCGCAGGGAGGAGATAAGATATTTTTCAAACAAGAGCCTGGTTAAAATTTCGAACACATGAGCAGAATATTAAATCGTAGAAAAACACATTTAGACGGTATTACGCACGAGCAGACATTTATTTTCCGACAGACATTTGCAGTGTTCGTGGTTGGCCCTCGGTCATTCTAAAACGAAGAACAAATTGAATGGAGTGATAAAATTTTGTTATTGTATGACTGAGAATATTTATTTTCATGCGATATCGATTGCTGAGAGCAGGCCAAAATATCAATTGTTACTTTTAACTTTGCATGGCAGTGCAAATTCATATAGGCGTGTCGGTAAGTTTCTCAGTGATGTAATAAATGTGTAATCAAACGAATGCGTGAACCGCTACCATTAAAGATTTTCGCTACTCGTGATAGTTCTTTCGAAAAAAACTCTTAGACTCTTCTTTCCAACAATATTATTTTTGTACTTACCTAACTGTTCGTGTTGTTTTGAAAACAAGATTGAAATATCGCGAGCGGTTTAAATCCTTGACTGCACTCGCATTCATACGTTAAGCTGCACTAATTCGAGCAATTTATGAACTGGTGCTTCAGAGTATCTAAACGGAATGTTAAATCAATGACGTACTGTGAAGAAATGCTTGGAGGATAATTAAATAGTAAGAGCAGTCCGGCAAAAAAAAACTCCACCACGAAGTGCACACTGTAGATAACTTTTGTTTGTGGGCAAGTGCATGCAGGAGTACTTGGATTCTTTTATTTCTTTTGGTTTCTTTGTTAAAAAAAATTGGATGGTCACCTAAGCTGTTCGTTCTCTAGTTTGAACAACGATGTGTAAATCAGTGAGTGGCACAAGTCAAACATCACCTGTTGATGTTAATGTATTCTACTGCTGATCTACTTATCCTTCAAGCCGGTGCATCAATCAAGAAAGGGAATATGTGTTTACAAATATGATTTTTATGGCTTCGATCCGATTCTATCTTACATGATTAATGTTACTAGAGAGAGATTCAGAGTTGCCCCAGTATTATGCGACGCAATGACACGATGCTCTCGGTCACGGGGCAGCACAACGCTCAGCATTATCACTTGTTTCAGAGGGTTTGAAGACATAAACGTACATTTGGTTCACCAACATGTGATCTATTTCTTGTTGCCCCACGAGGAAAATCCTATATATAGATCCTTTGCACGACCTGGTCACATGGAAAAATCAGCCATGCTTGAACGCAAGTTGCACAGTGAAACTTCCAAAACAACTAAACAAAACAACTCGTACCAGTTGAGTTTGACTTGCCTTTGATTTGGAAGCTTCTTGCAACCTGGTACATGCTGACTTTGTACCAGGTAAATGGGGCCGCATTCAAAAGACTTTGGATAACATTGTTTTGGATTTTCTTAGCTCAGTTGTACTTTTTTTTCTTTGTTACATGATTTGTCCTTTGGTGTGCAGCTATGGTCAGGTAGGTACAGTCAAAGATTAACTATTTAATGAAAATTTTTTTGATATTCTTTTGGAGGGTCACCTGGATCACTTGCCGTTGTTAAAATCGTGCTTTTGTTAAATTTTATTCAAAGACTCTTTGAATGGCTAGTCATAGTATCAAGATAATTTGCATTAATTTTAAAGATTAAAAGTGTAAACCTTTCTCAATTGTTTAGTAATGATGAAGAGGAAGCAGTCGAGCTAAGGGTGAGGAATGAGAACATTGATAAATGGGAGATCTCGCGTGACCGTATAGTGCTCAAGGAGACCATTGGTCATGGAGCGTTTGGAGCAGTTTGGAGGGCACGTTTGAGTCAACCAGGTGGAAAACTTGGAAATCAGACGGTTGCTGTAAAGTGCTTTACTCGTAAGATCTGAATCTTTATAGAGGTTTTGCACGGCAGCCATGTTGCATGGCAGGAATAATAAATTCTTTTACCTATGGGAAAAATTGTTCTTTTTTATGCAAAATATTTCATTGTTCTTGCTATGCAACGTGGCTGCCGTGCAAAACCTCTATTAAACTGTTACCTGCACAAGATGCAAACAGCAATATATATCGATAATGCTCTGGTGTTTTCACATTTTCCAGCCACTTCTGGAGAGGAAGGTAGAAAAGCTTTGATGAGAGAGATTGAACTTGGAAAGCTTTTTGGAGAAAGTGAACAGCCAAATATTATTAAGTTTCTTGGTTGTGTTACAACTGAAGGTAATACATTAAAGTGACACGTATTTAGTGACAAAGACTAATCTTGTGTGCCAAAATTGTGTCATAGTGACTTCACGTTATCATAGCAAAATGTGCAAAAATGTGTCATTCGTTTCTACTCACCTTATATGCAAATTAAACTTGCTCTTAGTGTAAGCTTTATAAAGGTTTTAGTGGTTTTCCAGTTTAAATCAACTGTGGTGCAGTTCCCAGGCAGCGGTCATATTTTCTACGCATTTTGCTCTGCATGCCAAAACTAATTCTTAGCGTGATCGCCGTTTTTGTCGTCTTTGTGTTAAATGCTACAGTAAAGTATCTTATTTATCCTTTCCCATTGTCAAACCAAACACAGAAATTATATCAGAACTTGATGACGTAGAATGCTTTGTTTTCACTCAGCGTTATTTACAGGACTATTAATTGTTTCTTGAGTCAATCATGGCTTGAATGCATTCACATATAGCGGCATTTATTCTTTGCATTCTTGAAGAATTTTATCTAGCGATCTTGAGGCCTATTCTTAAGCCTTAAGTCTCCTAAAGTCGCCTTAAGTCCCCTTACGTCGTCCTAAGTCGCCTTAAGTTGCTATCGGTTACGCAATGATAAAATGGTGTCAACACCCTCACATTACCCCTGTAGAAGGCTATTAGATTTATAACTGTCATATCCCTATGGAGAAGGAGGCACAATGGCTCAATGATTAATGCAATAGACCCTTATTGGGGACCACTGCAACGTGTTCGTACTCTCATAGTGCCTCTCCTCACCCAGCTGTATAAATAGAAACTGATTAAAAAACAGAGGGAGGTGTTTTCAGAGGTAACCTCGCTAGGTGAACTTTTAGTATTTTTATTCACTCTCGTTCATAATACACTAGAGCCACCTAAAACTTCCCTTAAAGTGCTCTAGTCAGCTACACCTTTGTTTTTGTTTACATGCAAGAGTTTGACTGTTATATTTATGTGGAGCATCTCGAAGCAATGAAAATCACTGTGACACTCCTATGATAAAGAGACATACTTTCAGGGACCCAACTTACAGTAAAGCACTAAGATTTTGCTTCACTGAACAATTATTCGCCGAAGGAGAGGTGAATATTGTAGAATAATCCCCGAGACGAAGTCGAGGGGATTATTCGACAATATTTACCGAGCCTGAGGCGAATAATTGTTTTATGTAATTTAAGGGCTGAACAACAGAGAATAACAGACTAAAACATAAAAAGAGGAACCCAATTGTTTGTTTGCATACACGTATGCATCTATATAGTGTTTACAAGAAGCTTACATGTAAGCTTCTATCGATTGTGAATCACTTTACTCATCAGTTTGGCAGTAAAACAATCAAGGAAAACACTAGCACTACGAAAATTAAATTATTCCGGTACTTTTGTTTTATCGCTGTTGACTTCATCCGCAGTTGTTGTCTCAAAGTGAGTAGCTTTAGTTTGGAGAAAAACAGATTTCAGTCAAGCGATCCGACCTGCTGGCAACCTGAACGTAAACTACTGCGTTTACGATTCTTAATTGCCTTGAACACGAGTTCTTGAAAGGATTTTCCGTCCAAGAATGACAGCAGTCATTGTGAAAATTCTCCATCCTTTCAAATATCCTGGACTTAGCGTGATAACTTGCGAATTGATAAAAAATTCATTCACCAACTGCCCGCCATGTTTACTTGCCGAGATAGCAAAGGTGGCGCGCTTAGTCAGGCCTCGCAAATGTTATATAAACCGCCTGGAGCGAATTATAAAGCGTCATATAAGAAACCGCTTGACCAATCAGATTGCTGGAAACTCTTTGTTCAGCTCTCAAATAATACTAGCATGCAATAACAATAATTTTGATGGCATCGTAAATAGCAGAGGCTGTCTAAGGTCCTCTAAAAAGCTGAGGACCCGGCAATGTTTGTGTTTTGCCTTAAAGCCATGTTTCCCTTATACATGAAAAACCTAATATTATAATGGAACTGCACCTGTCTAGCCCCCATGAGTAGCTGGAATAATTTGTATACGTAGACAATATTTAAATAGGAATGACAACCTGATATACACTCTCTCGCAGATGGCTTTTTATTTCTACTAAGTTTTATTTTTTTTCTTGTATTTCAGTGCAAAATAATTAATTAAAAAGATGACACTCTGAGTTTGGCTAAGGCGATTTAAGGTCCTAGAGTAGGCCTATCTTGGATTTTGAGCTTTTAATCTAGAGCCATTTCAATATGATATAAATATCATGTTAATTGTCGAATACTCTGCGAAGACATTATCAACAGTGGCTAAAGTTTTAACTTAAATTTACATTGCATCTGCATTCAAAGGGCATCCAATTATGGTCATGGAGTATTTGGCCCTTGGAGATTTGCTTGGTTTGCTGAGAAAAAGCAGGGGAATTCATGACATATACCATCTTGGAGAGGGAAGTATCGAAGAGCTGGGAATATATGACCTCGTTTCATTTGCCAAGCAAATTGCGACAGGCATGGTATTTCTTGGGTCAAGAGGGTAAGAGTACATCTACTTAGCTTGAAGATAGCATGAATCTGTTTTCCCTAAATTGTATATTTCAAAGTGTTAGCCGGCCGGCGAGCGTGCTGCGAACATTTCTTTGACAATCTATGGGTGATTATGCCATGTTTTAATGTTGTAGATAATCCATCGTGACCTCGCAGCTCGAAATGTGCTAGTTGACAAGCATTACATCTGTAAGGTGACTGACTTCGGACTGGCATATCAGACCTTCAAATACGGGCATGGCAATGCCAAAAAGGTACAGATTAGCGATTAGATTGCATGAACTTATCATTACCTTCTACTTCCGTGGTTGCGTCGTTGTCATTGTAGTTTAATTTACTTAGCTACTTAGCAGCACCACACTGCGGGTGTGTATGTTACTGATGCTTATGCTTCAGTTAAAACCAGCCTAGATGCAAAGACAAAGCTAACGCGAACTACTTCAGACATTCAAATGAAAACTACTCTAGTTGTCTCTGAACGAATCGTATACAACTGTTTTATTTCACAGGGCTGCATCCCAGTGAAATGGACGGCACCTGAAATTCTGTTTGGAAATTTTGCAGAACTCTCGCCATTAAGTGATGTGTATGTATATAACAGTGATAGACACTCTGCATAAATTGCGCCTCAAATTGAATAATAATACTGATACATCCTTAGCCTCACATTCCTTTGTCTAGAAACATTAATGTGAGGATAAGAATGTACAAAGTATTATTATTCAAATTTAGGCGCTATTTACGGAAAGAGTCTGTGGTGTTTGGATATCTGATCATAATCAATGTAGATTTTTCTGACTCTTTCTTTTTGTCCTTATAATTCATTGAGAAGATGTATCAAACAATTAAGACTTTATTTTATCATATTTCTAAATACCTCGAGGTTCCCCCAAAATACTCCGCGCGCATTGTATTTTTAACTCTTATATCGGTGTTTTAAAATGAAATAAAAACTATTTCTCGTATTTGATATGTTACATGGCCAATAAATATAGTGATTCGATAGATTTACCAGTGACAAGAACTCGCAACGACTTTCAAACTTCAAAATTAGGACTTTAAGTATGCTTTTAGAGTGAGTAATTATGAACCGCGTTTTTGTGATTTTCGCAATCACGGTGTTCCTTTAACACAGAAGACACCAACTATGAATCATTTTCAGTTTGCCACTAAGTTCGTCTCATTTAGCTACGCTTACAGAGAGTTGCCATGAAATAATTATAAGTCAGTACTCCAGTAGAGTAGGACAAGGGTAAAATTACAGACTGAATTGGACGACCCAATGTCCTGTTACCAATTAATCATAACAATTACAATTTCCCACAAAAGTTTGAAGAAGAGCTCTTCCATGTAATATTTTAACATCATAACTAAAACATCATAACAGACACTGGAGACTAAATTTCCACAATTCTACAAAGTCAGTCTCTAGAATTGGTTACTATAGTGATTGTAATCAATGTGGTGATTGGTTGATTTAGTGGGGAGGACTTAAGATTACTGGCTCATGTAACCGTCCGATTACAGGTGTCCGATTACAGTCAACTGTCCGATTACAACTTTGCAGATTGATTAGAGCAAAATATAGCAGTTTATGCAACAATCACATTACTCTTAAATTCGAGATAAAATAAAGTTTATGTATGTATGTATGTTTTGTATGTATGTATGAGGAAATTGTAATTGTTATGATTATGTGGAATAACCAGACCTAATTAAGTTCTTAATCACATTTTTGCTCATTATTCAATAACTACTCTTCCGAAATATTTACAGGTGGTCTTATGGGATTGTCTTGTATGAGATATTCACCATTGGTAAGTTATTTTTCATTTTTTCCAGGTAGAGTAGTAATTTTGATTTTTCAGTCTTAACACAGATGAGCTAATTGAAGTTATTTGATACAGTTAGTTATGTTTTTTGGCGAATAAGCAATCAGGGGTAAGTTAAATCCATTATTTAGATCAGGACTAGTATCCTTCCTGAAGTTCAAATAAGAAAATACTACAGCTAATTATTCAAGAAAAAAGGTTATCCGATCTTTTGATCAAGTAGTGAACTGCTAAACTCAATATTATAACAAGCAAAATCATAATCTTGTTTGAGACCAGAATACTCCTCGGGGTGTCGCGTATATAAGCCCACATAACTTATGAGTGTAATGATGGCTCCTAACAAGATTCCGTACTAATCCACAACAGGAGGCATACCGTATCCTGATTGGTCAGAAGCCAAGACAGTTGTGGAAATTAAGCAAGGTTACAAGATGCCAAAGCCACCACATGTCGACAAAGCTTTGTAGGTTTTAGTTCCTAGTCCATCTTGTTATCAGTAATCAAAGGCAAAGACGGCGACATGGAGCTATTAGTAATCATAGCTGCAAACCTCGAGAGGGACTCCCATCTAAAAAGGAAGGGTTGCTTGTTTTACACTTTTAGGAGTTAAAGAAGTACTTTTGGCACCTCTTAAGGAGTTCAGCCTTAAAAGGTCCACAGGTGGAGCTTAGGAGCTACCTTGAGCCAGAAAAAATATGACAGGAGATGATGCCGGTTGTTTTAAAATTGGCTCCTCTTAGGAGTGAAAAAGAGCTCAAGCCACACCTATAAGTACGTATTTCGGTACCTCTTAGGGTTCTCTTCCAAATTTCTGACGAGCACCCCCTATCTGGGTACATAGTGCCCCCCTCCCCCCCCCCCCCCCCCCTTTGCCGTTTGGTAAACTCGGTTTAATTGCCGGTTTTCACATGACGTCACTAAATTTCAAAATTCAGAAATATTGATCCTCCTGAAATTTTACTTTCATGCTGTATAAGAGCAGCTAAAAACTAATGTTCATACATATTTTCACTCCGAATGGGTTCTTGGTTTAGTGATAGACTACGCTTGAATTTCTAAGCTTTTGCGTGACGTGACATTTACATGACGGGCGAGAGAGCTGTTATGTTGGTTTAAAAGGTGACTTATTTCGGGGAATTCGGATATCTGAACAGTTCTTGTTTTAGAATAAAGTACTAATGTTACGGTTTTGAGTTATTCGAGAGATAAATTCACTCTTTCGTAGCAAAACTCAGTGACAGATGTTTCTGCTGGTTTCCGGCCGCCATGTTGGTGCCCATATACAGGGCACCAGCATGGCGTCTCCATACAAATCTCTATAAATTTGGGGAAAACGTTTCTTCGCATATCTTCCATGAGAAAAATTGCTGTGACCTGAATCTTGGCGAGAGTCTTTGCATATGTACCTTCTTTCTATTTCCAGATTCTGGACTCAGTCTATTGGACGATTTTGATTTTTTATTTTGATATATTTTGAATGGCGTGACACTGAAAACCAGCAATCAGGACATAATTAATCACTGATAACATTGTGTTGCTTGGTTTTGTTTTTTGGTTTCTTCAGATATGACATTATGGTGAGGTGCTGGAATTTCAACCCTGAATTCCGTCCACCCTTTGAAAATCTGCGAAAGAGAATGGAGTCATATATTCGTGACACGGTTTGTGATAACCGTTTTAATAAACACAATTCTCCATGCTGAATTGAACAGATCAGTTATTTATATGATTCTCCTTACTGTATTATATTCTCTCTAATGAGCACCTTCCAGTACGTACATAAATTGTCAGAAAATTATCTTCCCCTTCCAAAGCAGAAGACGCATTACAAATATGAATAATTTTTCTGCGGTAAGAATCGGAGACTTATGTAGGAACTAAATTTATTTTTCACTACCGCTTTCCTATATAAATAATAGGAGATGAAATTAATTAATCAGTGTTCCACGTGTGGTAATTTTATTTATATTCGAGGCCCCCGTTCCAGTACGCTCTCCTCTGTTTTGCACACTTCCTCTAAGGTCACGTAAAGAGTATGATCTTACAGAAAGCCAGCTTCAGCTTTAACCCGTACAATCTTCACTTTGAGCACTTCAAAAGCTACCACTTTACTTTACATAAATATTGATTACTTGTACTGTTATATCAGACATACCTAGAACTGATCAACATGGACGAGTACGATTCAAGTAAATATGCTAAAGTGGAAGATCTGGGAGGAGAAGACGTTACGGAACATCAGCAAGACGTTACGTCAAGTGGAAAGAAATTTGAAGAAAGAAGATGTGCAAGCGTGCGCCGGTAAAGATGATGCATTCATTGATGGGAATCACGACAGTATCCAGTTGATGAAAAAGTAACAGAAAATTGTTAAAGTTAAATAGATTTGATGTAGATTTGTTCCAAAGAGAAATATAAATGGTTTAGCGGAAGTAACAGCAAATAGCTGGTTTAAAACAGCAGTAATATGGACCAGGATAGTTATAAAGAGCACGGTTCCCCATAGTGAGTATGCTAAGGCTGCCAACAATAAACGTTTTGACGATTTGCTGTGTCAGTGAAGTGGCTGTGTTGACATTGCAGTGGTACTATAGGTAATGACTACGCGGCCTTTTTTAAGGTAGAAGCACTTAAGCGAACAGTCAATGCTTCAAGATGATCATCTTAGAGAGGTAACCATTCTTATATTACCGAGGACTTATTGCTGATTATGTAATTGACCGATTGGCTCTACTAAAAGGCTTTTATTCTAATGAAGTAACCATGCTAGCCGAAAGTCGGCTAATGAGAAAGATCTACTAATGAGATGGCTGTTCTCAGTTATAACGAACCAAGGTAACATTTTCACATGCTTATGAGGCCGTCATGGGAATGACTTGGCCTTATTAATGAAATGGCTGTGCTTATTAATTGCCATTCTCAAATAGTGGCCATTTAGACAAGGGAGCCCTTGTTATAAGTTTGTCCACCTAATGAGACGACTGTGTTAATGAAGTTGCTGTAATAATATAATTCATGCTATTAACGAAGTCGCCGTACTAATATGAGACGTACGTTAATGAGGTGACCGTACTTATGACGTGACCGTGCTAATTTTTATAATAATGAGTTATCCTGCTGACGAAGTTATTTTGCTAACGAGGTAACTGAGCTGATGATATTCGGCGCCGCTAATGAGTAGCGTACCAAGTAAGCGATGCCCTAATGAGGTGGCTGTGCCAGCGACGTGGCCCTACTAATGGAGTGGTCGTGCTAAAGGCTGGATGTTGCCAATGAAGTTGCTGTGCTCATAAAGCGTAGGTCTGTGTTAATGGGTTGATAAACCTGTTCTTATGAAAAAATGACTTCTGTCAGGAATAAAACTTGCGCGTTTCAGTCACTATCTATGTAACTAACTCAATAACAATTAAGGTATTTACGCTTGTTGAATAATACTCCTTACACTGTCTAACCAACTTATTACATAGTCTGCTGACCGCTAGTTCGCTTGTTCTAGGATTAACGATTTCCCCACAAGCTAAATTGTAATTTTTTTCAAGATCCATTTTGAAATTACTGGTTATCCTTGCTATGTGATTGGCTCTCAGCGGTGCGATTTATTCACGAACCGCACTATCTTTTGCTATAAATCGCACCTTTTTCTCAGGCAATGAGAATGGGACAGCAAAACAAAACAACCAGTCAGATTTTAAGGCTTTTTTAAACTAACCAAAGACGTGACACTTGAAAGACAAAAAAGCCATTGTTTGACAAATTTGGCTATTAAATACTGCAATTTCAAAATGGATCTAACAAAGTGGCAATGGACGTTCGGGTCGTGCAATTTTGGTCTGAAATCATACTGAAATCACGAGTATAATGTCAGACCAAATTGCACTCCACTCAGTTCGATTACCATTATAAATTGTTTAACGCAGGAAATTTTATTAAACACTTTCTTAATGCATCCATAAAGTGCTGTTTGCATAAAGCCGACTTTAAAGTTAGTTTTAGAGTCCTATCTTGCTTGGCAAATATTAGCCACTTGAATTAACTTTAAATCGTTTAAGCTATACGCTTTTGGTTGAGTAGTACAAGTTTAATTCAAACAATTTTTGTAACATTCTTTGTGAGCTAAAAAAAAAATTTAGTAAAATGTATGCAATAATGGCTTGTTTGATACCAGATCCCGACATATCCTTTTCCTCAGGGACTTATCAGGCGACAACTGCCCCGCGGAAATTTCATGTTCTTAAAATAAGTATAACCCGAGAGGCCAAGCTTCGAGGGCAAATATGCTACTTTTAAGAGCAACAAATTTCCACATCAATGTAGAAGCAAGAAGCAAAAGAAGAGGCCGAAAAGGTTCAGTGGCTAAGAGAAATAAGAAGAAAGGATTGCCCAAAATTGGTTTTTGATCAATTTGTCAAGGGGTGGATCACGTGTATTCCGCCTGAAGCTGAGCATTGTCCAAGTTCATGAAATGGTGGTCTCTACTGGGGTGAGGGGGTCGTTGGCATTTTCGGTTTTGCGATTTTGGCTATTTTTGAAGTCGTTTGAGATTTTGAGCTAAAACACTTCGGTTTCTCGGTTTTGTTGTTCATTGCAATCTGTGGATTTTAATTTCCAATTTTTCGTGCCGGTTTGGTTATGGGTTTTCATCATTTTTATCGGGATTTGGTATCCGATGTGTTTTTCGGTTTTTCTTACTTGGGTCCAGTTTCTCTTTGAACGGGAATTATTTGCTTCCACTGATTTGGACTTGGCATTCACAAATACCGTAATTTAATTATTGCAGTTTACTCTGTATTCTCCTCCTGTTACCATTGTCTTGGATGGATTAGGGTTTTGAAAGTTCACATTTGAAAATTTATTGGTTTTGATGGGTTTGCTTGCTTTGCGGTTTTGGATGATTTTTGCTGCGTGCTTGCCTTTTCTAATGACTCCAATGCACCCCTCCTCTTCCCCCCCCCCCTCCCCCCTCATCCCATCACCACCTCTATGTGAAGAATCAGGGATGTTACAGATAAGGATAAATCAAAGTTCCATTACTTCGAATTTTTATTGCAGGGAGCGCTTAACTTTTATTGACTATGTTATGTTATTTATTAAAACCGGTCTCCGCACATACCTTAACCATCTCTATTATGATCAGTATTCATTTCTTATAACTTGCAAGGTTGAATAAAACATATCAGGCTAATAGAAATGAACCCGAGATAATCCGTAGGTCTTACACAAAATTAATCTATCATGGTTGGTCTATAGAGAGATCCCTGCATGCACATTTAGTAAAATTATTTTTTACAGTCTTGTTAGTAGCGTATACAAGTTCAGGAATTCCACTTGGGGATTGTTCTAAGCCTTGACTTGCGTACTGAGAAACTTGGGTTGGGTGGCCAGACAGATTCGCAGGTTTCTTCGCAAGTACACGCAAATCGCAAAAGTCCAATTTAAGGGCAGACATATGCTGTAATTTATTGGCTGATAGGTTGCTATAACAACGAATGGACATCACTCAACTTGCGTTGAGCTGCATGAGTTGGGTACTTGTGCAAGCGACGAAAAAAATTGCACTGACTTGCTTGCAAGTTTGTTCTCGACCGAAGTGAACTCGAGTCATCGCAAGCCAACACCTGGTTCAACAAAGATCACAAGGAAACCTAACTTGTATCTATTCGCAAGTTCCTTCGTCGGCCGGTCACGCATTGCGAGGGGGGCCGGGGGACTTTTTATGACTTTTTTTTTCTGGTGATATAATAGTAGCTAAATTTGTGAAACTTTCGGAGAAGACTTTAGAATAAAATTTTATGTGCGCCGTGTCAGTCAAAATACATGACTGACGTTTCGGTATTCCTTCTGTAGTCAGTAGTATTCGCGCGCTTAATTTCACTCGATTTCCTTTGTAGTCAGTGCTATTCGCGCGCTTATTTTCACCCGATATCCTCTGTAGTCAGTGGTATTCGGGCACTTAATTTCACTAGATTTCCTCTGTAGTCAGTGGTATCCGAGCCCGTTTTTTCACTCGATTTCCTCTGTAGTCAGTGGTATTCGCGCGCTTGATTTCACTCGATTTCCTTTCTAGTCAGTGCTATTCCCGCGCTTATTTTCACCCGATATCCTCTGTAGTCAGTGGTATTCGGGCACTTAATTTCACTAGATTTCCTCTGTAGTCAGTGGTATCCGAGCCCGTTTTTTCACTCGATTTCCTCTGTAGTCAGTGGTATTCGCGCGCTTAATTTCACTCGATTTCCTTTGTAGTTAGTGCTATTCGCGCGCTTATTTTCACCCGATATCCTCTGTTGTCAGTGGTATTCGGGCACTTAATTTCACTAGATTTCCTCTGTAGTCAGTGGTATCCGAGCCGGTTTTTTCACTCGATTTCCTCTGTAGTCAGTGGTGTTCGCGCACTTAATTTCACTCGATTTCCTTTGTAGTCAGTGCTATACGCGCGCTTAATTTCACTCGATATCCTCTGTAGTCAGTGGTATTCGCGCGCGTTATTTCACTTAATTCACTCTGTGGTCAGCGGTATTCACACGCTTAATTTCACTCAATTTCCTTTGTAGTCAGTGGTATTCGCACGCCTAATTTGATTTGATTTCGTCTGTAGTCAGTGGTATTCGCGCGCATAAATTTACTTGATCTCCTCTGTAGTCAGTGGCATTCGTGCGCGTAATTTGACTCGATTCCCTCTGTAGTCAGTGGTATTCGCGCACTTAATTTCACTTGATTTCCTCTGTAGTCAGTGGTATTCGCGCGCGTAATTTCACTTAATTCCCTCTGTAGTCAGTGGTATTCGCACGCTTAATTTCACTCGATTTCCTTTGTAGTCAGTGGTATTTGCACGCCTAATTTGATTTGATTTCCATTGTAGTTAGTGGTATTCGCGCGCTTAATTTTACTTGATTTCCTCTGTAGTCAGTGGTATTCGCGCTTAATTTCACTCGATTTCTTTTCTAGTCAATGGTATTCGCGTGCTTATTTTCACTCGATTTGCTCTGTATATATATTTTATTGGCAGGCTGGGAGTTCCGCATAGGGAAAAAACTCTGACCGAGGTCTTCAAAATGCTGCCCCAGGCCTCAGGTCGAGGGCAGCATTTTCAAGTCCGAGGTCACAGTTTTTCCCTATACGGACCGACCCTAAGCCGGCCAATAACATTTTTATCTTTTTTTTCTTGCCGTAAACTGGCTTACAAGTGCATTTTTTTACGCAACTTTGCCATTGAATCGGCTTATGCGCAGTCTACAAACCATTCGCAAAAAATCTAACGAGCGAAAGAACGAGTAAATCAGGTGCTATACGAAGGAAGATGTATTAAAGAACAGATTTATTTCGAACTACTTTATGTTAGTGCATTTAGTTCCCTAGTTAAGGTCTCCAGAATTGTTTTCCAGGTGTGAAATTTTGTTCAAATTTTGAAGTTGTACTACAAAAACAGTTTTTGTCGATCATTGCGAACTACTCGACTGAATTAGACTTTTCTACCGTAAATTGAGTAGCAGATAGCGAGGACATTCGTTAAGTGTACTCCACAGTAATTCTCTGAAGTACAGCAACGATTACAGAGGAAAACTCCACTGAAATTGACTCAGTTTTTACTTAAAATTGCGCAAAGAGACACACGGGATTACGCGCCATTACAGCGCCGAGCAACAAACAACCAAAAATACTCTCACAACTTCAAAAACTTCAACTGAATTTACTTATAGTAACTTTCCTTGCCATCTAAGGGTGAATAGAGGTAAACTTGCGCTGATTAATCGTCTTTGGGAGTGAAAAAAGGGCAAAAGATTGACGATAACCGCTAATTCATTCACGAAAATAGATCAACTCGATGGATTCCGCTCGCTGTAGCGGTCCGTAGGAGAGAATTCCGCCCGCTCCAGGAACCAATCAGATTGCTAGATTTGTTGAATTCAGCCCGCTCACGAGCCGAAAAAAAGATAATCAGTGGTATTCGCACGCCTAATTTTACTTCATTCCCTCTGTAGTCAGTGGTTTTCGTGCGTGTAATTTTATGCAATTCGTTCTGTAGTGTGTGGTATTCGCGCGAGTAATTTCACTTGATTAGTTTTGTAATGTGTGGTATTCGCCGGCGTGATTTCACTTGCTTGTTTTTACAGTCAGTGCCACCCGCAAGGTAATTCTACTTGATTCCTTCTGTAGTTAATGGTATCCGCGCACGTAATTTCACTTGATTCCTCCTGTTTATTTCTGTGGCATCGTGCGTGTAATTTCACTTGTATTTTTCTGTAGTCAGTGGCATTCGCGCGCGTAATTTCAATTGATTCCTTCTGTAGTCAATGATATCCGTACGCGTGTTTTCACTTGATTCTTTCTGTGGCCAGTTGTATTTGGGCCTCTTATTTCACTTGATTCCTTTTGTTTTCCCTGGTATCGATCGCGTGCGTTATTTTCAATTGAATCCTTCTATATATAGTCAGGCGTATTCGTGCACGCCGAATTTCACTTCATTATATTCCTCCTGTATTTTCTGGCATCGCACGCGTGATTTCCCTTTGTAGACAGTGCCCGACACCGCGAGTGATTTCATATTACTCCTAAAGTTATCTATATCACGTGCATAATTTGACTTGATTAGTGATGGTTATAGGACTGAGTGGAGTCCAATTCAGTCTGTAGTCTTACGAGTGATTAACAAAATAGGACGAACACGAAGTGGGTGTTAATCACGAGTATAATCCCCCAGACTTACTTTGATGACACGATGTCCTGTTACCAATAAATCATAACAATTACAGTTTCCCACAGCATTAAAAGTTCATTTGCAAAAAGCTTTTAATAGTAATTTATAGATATCATAATTAAAAATCCGGAGAATAGTTTACAAAATGGCTGTTAAATTTCTTTCAAAACAATCACCGGAGAGTAAACCTCCACAAGTTTACAAAGTCAGTCTCTTGAATTGGTAGCTATAGAAATAATACGCATTGTTCAGCGTGAAAGATTCAGTACCACAAGGTCTACGTTCGCGTGTCGTTTATAAATGCCAGCTACATTAGCGAGACCACTCGCCACATTTGTACACGCGTTCGTGAGCACGTCTTGTCGGACACCTGCAGTCATCTAGGGCCCGTCATGACTCGCGTGCTACAGAATGTTTCACGATCTTATTGCCGCCTCAAAATTCCAAATTAAGATCAAAGAAGCATTGCGTATTAAGTGGGAAAATCCCATTCTTAATCAGCATTTGAAGCATCTAGATTTGTCCCTTTCCTTTTAATCATGTTTTGCGCGCGCGCTATTTTTGTTTTCCGCGTATTTCATATTCACAGTGTAACGCAAGCTTTGAGGCTTAATCGTGTAACTTACCTTTATGTAAAATTCAATTGTACAACCGTTAAAAGGCTAATGTACAACTGAAAATGACATGAAAATGTGGAAAAATGTTTTGTAAATTGAAAAGATGTCCTGACCGAACAAGCTTGGTCAATAAATATGGGTTGTTGACCAAGTATGAGGTCAAGATGGCTGGATAAACTCTATTGTTACACGGCTAGCTCCGTAAGCAGGCAAGAAGAACCAAATCGCGCACTGTGACTGGCTACCCGAGCGGGCAAGATGGCTCCATCTTGCCCGCTCGGGGCTACCCGCTGTATCTCGCAAGAAAACTGATTTCCCCGAAAGCCATATAATAAATCTTTTATCGTCTAAGCTTGATCGTCTCGGTCCATAAACACGCTGAAAAAAAGAAAAGAACTTGGCCAATATCTAGCCACCTTGACCAGTCACACTTGGTCAATTGGCCATTTTACGCTAACAGCACAAATTATTGCGCACTCATTGGCTTATTCAACCTCGTTCCCAGGGTCTTTTCCTTGGCTTGAGGGCCGGGCCCAAGCCAGGAAAAAGGCCCTGGGAACGAGGATGGAGGTTGTGGCTAATTTTTATCGTCAATAAGCGGACAGACACATGAATTTATAATTTATGCGATGTGGCAACGAGCGAGAGCGAACAACTTGACAGTTTGTTATCGTAAAAAACAAATGGATGTCAGTTTTTCATGCGTCTGTCCTGTTATAGACAATGAATTTCGTCATAACATTTTCAAAGTAAGCTGCGGATGCGCTAGGCTATTGCTGGTTTTCAGTGTCACGCAATTCAAATTAGATCAAAATAAAAAATCAAAACCGTTCAATAGATTAAGTCCAGAATCTGGAAATAGAAAGAAGGTACACATGCAAAGACTCTCGCCAAGATTCAGGTCACAGCAATTTTTCTCATGGAAGATATGCGAAGAAACGTTTTCCCCAAATTTATAGAGATTTGTATGGAGACGCCATGCTGGTGCCCATGTACATGGGCACCAACATGGCGGCCGGAAACCAGCAGAAACATCTGTCACTGAGTTTTGCTACGAAAGAGTGAATTTATCTCTCGAATAACTCGAAAACGTAACAATAGTACTTAATTCTAATACAAGAACTGTTCAGATATCCGAATTCCCCGAAATAAGTCACCTTTTAAATCCACATAACAGCTCTCTCGCCCGTCATGTAAATGTCACGTCACGCTAAAGCTTAGAAATTCAAGCGTAGTCTATCACTAAACCAAGGACCCAGTCAAAGTGAAAATATGTATGAATAGTAGTTTTTAGCTGCTCTTATACAGCATGAAAGTAAAATTTCAGGAGGATCAATATTTCTGAAATTTGAAATTTAGTGACGTCATGTGAAAACCAGCAATAGCCTCGTGGATCCACAGCTACTTTGACAATGTTGTGACGAAATTTATGAACAATAACATGACAGACGCATGAAAAACTGACGTCAATTTGTTGAATTTACAGTACAGCGTGCACAATGTTATGTGGCCGGGCGACCTGCCGCGCGAAAATGTTTGCGCCCGCCCCAACTTTCGCGCGGCCCTCGGGACATTTCATGGGGTCATACATGAATTCCTGACCATAATAGTCCACTTTCGATATGTTTGCGCGGTCTGATTATGAAGAGCCTGGGACCAAAGTTCTGGCAGCGAAACGAGGCTTTTGAGAATAGAGGCAAAGCGACTCCTATCTGTTTTCCTGTACCTTCTGAATTTCTTGCTTCTTTAAAGTTTTAAAGCCTCTAAATGACCGATATTTTCGACTTAAATTACTTCAGGAAAAAGCCATTGCCTTGGCTTCGTACATATTTACAGGAAAAAGGGATACAGTTGTCAAACGATGGGAAAAACAAGCGAAAAGCCGAACTGGCCGAGCTTGCATACAACGCGACAGCAATGACACTTCCAAAAGTCATGGATGGGGATTCCGAAGACCAAAATTCACTACTCAGGGTTATTCTCAGCACCCCTGAAGGCGCTCTACGTCTTACATTGAAGTTGTGAGAGTTCCATATGATGAGGCAATGTGGGCAGATATACGTGCCAAATTGGATTCATTTTACTTAGATTACAATGGTTCCCAAGATTCTCTCAGGCAGAGCAAGGACCCTTTTACTGTAGATTTCGCTCTCTCTAAAATGTAGCATCTGAAACACAACAAGCTTTTTTACAAAGTTAATGTAATTCAAAAAGGAAGCTTGATTGATTGATTGATTGATTGATTGATTGATTGATTGATTGATTGATTGACTGATTGACTGATTCCATATAAAATTCAGTCAATGGGAACATATGAAGGTTTAGACCATTTCTACTTGCCAGTATTCCAGTCAACAGGACTGGACATAAACGTCGATTTAAAAAAAACAAAAGAATTCAAACTTTCCTGGGCACGAGGCTAGCCAATATAGCAATTTATGCACTCATTAGAAAGATATAACTGGAAAGATATAAATATATGATATATAATGTAAAGAAATCCCACTAGTGGTCTATTATCGATGTTTATACATGCTAATTGGATAGACTACTAGCAGGCTATCAGTAAGTATCTACAACTACTAGTAGCAAAATGGTGTCAGATTTGAAGGCAAACACTTAACAAAAAAAAACAACAGATTAAAAACTGTTTGATTTGTGTGATTTGGCTGCAAAAGTATTATTCATCGAGACTGAATGTGCTCTGAGTCAATTGAAAATGGCCTATATGGCCTCACAGGCTATGTTTGCAGAGCAAATTTTGAGCTTGAGAAATAACTGTTACATATCTGGCCCGGGTTGTTCAAAAGGTGGATAACGCTATCCGCCGGATAAATCACTATCTAGTGGATAGCGTGGCTTGTTTTGTTAACATTTATCCACTGGATAGCGATTTATCCGGTGGATAGCGTTATCCAGCCTTCGAACAACCGGGGCCAGTTCATTACATTCTTTTCTCAGAGCATTCTACACAATTCTTTTTATTACGGCATAAATTATAGCAATCTGCTCATTTAGCTAATGGTGGCAACAAATTGCATGGTCCAGTGCAAACCCTGACCATTGGGTTTGCAATATCAATCATGGACAAGGGCAGGTCGCCTTCAAAGATGCGAAAATTCTTGAGTCTTTTTATGGCCCATTCCACATGGATGCGGACACTGGCAATGTTAGCTGTGCTGGCCCTTGCTTTTTTTGGGGGGGGGAGGGGAGGGGGGGGGGAAGCGGGCATAGGGCGGGAATTTGACATTTTCCGAAAAACTGTTGTCAAATTTCCTACCAGGATAAAGTGCCCTTCATAAACACGAGTGAAGCGACAAAATGGTCTAGTGACCAAACATAAAACGGCAAATGAATAAATGTCACGAACCGTAGAATTCGTGTATTTTACAAAATATTATTTTCCGCCTTGACAGGCAAGAAATCCGGTAGGCGCTGTAACAGCAGAGATTTGCCAAGCCAGTCGGTCGGAACGGCAACAATGTCTTTGCATTTCAGTAAATATTCAAAACATTACTTGAAGTGCCTTTAACTGAACAAAAAGACGCAAAGTTTCAACGTTTAGAAGCAGGTCCAAGTCGAAAAGCACAGCCAGTTTCTCCGCCATCGTGATTTTGGCACTTTTGATTATGCAAACTCGCTAATTTATTACACCCAAGATTTCAGGGTATAAAGTGGGCACGCGACCAGCCGATGCCAGGGCCTTTTCCCACCCCGCCCCCAAGCCAGGGAAAAGGCTCTGGGAACGAGATTGCCCTGATCCAGACCCTAATCCCTCACCCTAACCCTCAAGCCCGCAACCCAGATGGTCCCTAGGTCTTACCCCAATCCCCAACCCAAACTTTTGCTCTTAACACTGACCAAATCCCAAGCTCAAATTCCTGGCCCAAACCATAACCCTGACCAAAGTCCGTTGCCCTTGGAAGCCTATACCCCCATTCCATCCCAAATCCTAAACTTTCAAGTTCTCACAAACTACTGTAATCACCATGTTTGTATCAAGCTAGCCACATAAAAATGCCTCATGCAGATTCTATTTCTTTACTAAAAAAAACAATAACGACTTCTCGAAAATGATGACTTGCTCAACATTGCTGAAAGCGTAAACTCTTAAACAGCTTACCAGAAAATGTACTTTATATTGGCTAGTGAAGATAACATTTTCTGTTCAGCAAAGCGATGTTTAATGAAAGTATCAGCTAGACTTCAATTTTAAAGCAGATTTAAATATTAATCATGCAAAAAGGTCTTTCAATTTAATTTTTTTCCAATCTACACTGGAACATGTAGAACCCTCCATGAGTTATTAGAGCATAAGTTGTTGTTCAGGGTTATATTATTTATTAGGATCAGCTTAATTAGCCTCAAGAAGAGTTCATAATGCCCAGATGTTTCTTCTTTCAAATTTGAATTTATTAATATGTGATTTAAAATTCAAGTCTGGCTTCGGTGGTATTGATATTCACAGAGTGACAGAAATCAAGTTGTCAATAACCCTTACAGGAATGCAGTGTACTTTAAGTATACTTTTAGTATACTTATTACGTACTTTCCAGAAAGAAAGTACAGTTCAAGTATACTTCATTTATACTTAAAGAAGAAAAGTATAAATGAAGTACATTTTGTAAATGTACTTCATTTATACTTGAAATGTGAAAGTATACTTCAAGTATACCTCTTCTTCATTTAACATAGCTGGTAAGTGGCTGTTAAAGTAAAGTATACTTTAAGTATACTTGTTTGTGCCTGTAACACAAAGAATTAACTAAGTAAATTAAGTAGGGATTGCATTGAATGATTGATACAAGTGTATGACACAGGCAAGGTATGTTTGCTGTCTGTAAAAGTGCCCACTTCACATGGAATCTTAACCTGCATAAACAGTTTCATTACTACGTTTATTTTAGTTACAAATAGCATTGTCAATGGCACTAGCTGAGGAAGTACATCGACTATTTCTCTTACCCTTGCAAAATGAATTCCCGGAATGCTATTGGAATTCACGGATTCGTATAGTTTAGTGTCTAATTGCTGACTCCTTTTGAAAACCTGATGGTACAATATCATTATTATAAATACCAGCAATGTGGATATCAAGCAAGGCCACAAATTGTTTCATGTGTTCGTGCTCAGGAAAAGGTAGATATTTTGAAACTCTGTAGTAGCAAAGTAGCTTGGGATTACTATGCACTAGCTTCTGCCAATGATTTTGGAATACTTCCCAGCATTTGGTAAGTCTCTGCATTGTGTTCAGATCTCTAAAAAGGCGAGTTCTTTTGTGGAATTCGAACATGCCAGAAACGAGCCGCCATCTTGGATTTTGAATGCTGTAGACCCTGGGAACGAGTGCTATAACCCATGATGCAATGCTCTGAAAAGGGCGGGAAATTTTGACACTGGGTGAACTACATTGTACAGTGAAGCTACATTTTACAGCAGGTCAATTTTATTGAGCTAAATGATGTTTAAAAGCGACAATATCTGGATCTTTTGGCTGTAGGAACAATTGTAAGTATAAAGAATCTTAGACCTTCCGGATTAAGACTTTATAGAGTGTTTTTGATGATCACTGGCAGCTGTAATGATTTATGATATCACTACACTTGAACTTGGCAAATTTTGGCAGCCAGGTTTGGATCTCTGTCTTAATTTCTTCTTGACCATTTCAGCTTTTAATTGTTGTTTGGCAATCATAACTAAAACAAAAACAAACTTGAAAGCTTCTGATAGATCTTGACTTGAAATCATCTTTCTGTTATAAGCAATTTATTTTGGTGAAACTGAAATATGTTGCTGTGTGTTTTTGTTCTAGTTGTTGAAGCACAAAAGCTTGAAGTGTTTGCATTCACAAACAGAACTACATCACTGCATTTTTTAAAAGCTAAGTCAGTGATTCACAATAGTGTCAATGTAATTCCCATCATAATTAAGCTGTGGGATCTAAAAGAAAATAGATATAAGCTGCAGTCTTCAAGGTGAAACTCTCAACTTTGAGTTTGTAGCTAAATCTTCCAAAAATATATGTATGCCATATTAGAGAAACCTTGAGATTTACCAAATTAAATCAACTTTGAACAGAAACAGGATGTTCAAGCTAGTCTTTGATCTGGTGTGGACTCCTCCTTTGGATACTGACTAAACATTATATGAATTTTAAATTTCAATAAGTGTATTGAAGGTTAATATTGCATCTCTTGAGTCCACAACATTTTGACCACCACTATGAGTGTACTTTCTGTCAATAAGAGTGCAGACAATGCTAAACCACATTTGATTTGTTAACTTTACATTACATATTTTCATGGTCAAAAAGCTGTAAGTATAATTATGCATCAGCATAGCAAATTCAGTGTTTTTAGTCAGCTCGTGTATTTACATGAGTGTGCATAAAGTATACTTAAAGTATAATTTTTGTTAAGTATTCTTGAAGTATACTTCCGATAAAGTATACTTGAAGTATACTTTTTAGGAGACCAAAAGTGTACTACTTTAAGTATACTTCTCACGGGGTTCAGAGCCACCTTAAATTTTCGAAAATTTAAGGTGGCTCTGAGCCCCATGTACAGAATTTTTATAAACTTTGCCAAAAGTTGCATCTTATTCTGCTAATCAAAATTCTATAATAAGAGAAAATTTGAAATATAAGCGCTTAAAGCTGAAATTAAAGGTGTTTTTAGCGGGTCATAGTGTTGCTATGGTAACCTATTGTGTCACGAAAATAACACCAACGTGTTCACCAATGATTGGGCAGTTTTTTGATACCATGATTGTAGCATCGACTTATAAAGAGTGGTAATAATGACCCATCAAAATCTACGTCTTGGAAAGTGCTGGAAACATTTTTTAGCCACCTTATAGTATACTAAATTCCTGCAAGGGAAGTCAATATTATCCAATTAAACTGCAAACAAACTAATTGTCATGTCAGTATCTCTTTTTTTCAGAAGACAAATCTAATCACATGTAATCATAGGTCTTGGCATCAAATGAAATTTCTTAATAAAATTGTAGAAACTCTGAAGCTATCCTTATATCAAAAAGAATAGTTTCCAAGAATCCATTTCAAAACTTATAGCTTCCTGTAAGCTGTAATGTTTGTCAAATAGAAAAGTTAATCATGACAAGTATTATTTTGAAATAATGACATTTGAAGCTATCATTTCTTTAATGATCACATCATGCTATTATTTCTTAATAATGCTTGACTTTTATTTTTAAATAATAGCATTTTATGCTATTTATTTGTCCAAATTAAATAAAAAAGCTTTGTTGCTATTATTTGTAGAAAATAAGGACATTATATTTATTTAGAATTTCCATTTGATGCGTGACACAAATTATTTTGTATATGACTATAGGCTGTCTACTGAAAAGAAATACCATGACAAACATGTTTTCTTAATAAATATACTGTTAAATAACTTATTAGATAATAATAAACTTGTCCTCGAGGACAAGTTTATTATTATCTAATAAGTTATTTAACAGTATATTTATTAAGAAAACATGTTTGTCATGGTATTTCTTTTCAGTAGACAGCCTATAGTCATATACAAAATAATTTGTGTCACGCATCAAATGGAAATTCTAAATAAATATAATGTCCTTATTTTCTACAAATAATAGCAACAAAGCTTTTTTATTTAATTTGGACAAATAAATAGCATAAAATGCTATTATTTAAAAATAAAAGTCAAGCATTATTAAGAAATAATAGCATGATGTGATCATTAAAGAAATGATAGCTTCAAATGTCATTATTTCAAAATAATACTTGTCATGATTAACTTTTCTATTTGACAAACATTACAGCTTACAGGAAGCTATAAGTTTTGAAATGGATTCTTGGAAACTATTCTTTTTGATATAAGGATAGCTTCAGAGTTTCTACAATTTTATTAAGAAATTTCATTTGATGCCAAGACCTATGATTACATGTGATTAGATTTGTCTTCTGAAAAAAAGAGATACTGACATGACAATTAGTTTGTTTGCAGTTTAATTGGATAATATTGACTTCCCTTGCAGGAATTTAGTATACTATAAGGTGGCTAAAAAATGTTTCCAGCACTTTCCAAGACGTAGATTTTGATGGGTCATTATTACCACTCTTTATAAGTCGATGCTACAATCATGGTATCAAAAAACTGCCCAATCATTGGTGAACACGTTGGTGTTATTTTCGTGACACAATAGGTTACCATAGCAACACTATGACCCGCTAAAAACACCTTTAATTTCAGCTTTAAGCGCTTATATTTCAAATTTTCTCTTATTATAGAATTTTGATTAGCAGAATAAGATGCAACTTTTGGCAAAGTTTATAAAAATTCTGTACATGGGGCTCAGAGCCACCTTAAATTTTCGAAAATTTAAGGTGGCTCTGAACCCCGTGAGAAGTATACTTAAAGTAGTACACTTTTGGTCTCCTAAAAAGTATACTTCAAGTATACTTTATCGGAAGTATACTTCAAGAATACTTAACAAAAATTATACTTTAAGTATACTTTATGCACACTCATGTAAATACACGAGCTGACTAAAAACACTGAATTTGCTATGCTGATGCATAATTATACTTACAGCTTTTTGACCATGAAAATATGTAATGTAAAGTTAACAAATCAAATGTGGTTTAGCATTGTCTGCACTCTTATTGACAGAAAGTACACTCATAGTGGTGGTCAAAATGTTGTGGACTCAAGAGATGCAATATTAACCTTCAATACACTTATTGAAATTTAAAATTCATATAATGTTTAGTCAGTATCCAAAGGAGGAGTCCACACCAGATCAAAGACTAGCTTGAACATCCTGTTTCTGTTCAAAGTTGATTTAATTTGGTAAATCTCAAGGTTTCTCTAATATGGCATACATATATTTTTGGAAGATTTAGCTACAAACTCAAAGTTGAGAGTTTCACCTTGAAGACTGCAGCTTATATCTATTTTCTTTTAGATCCCACAGCTTAATTATGATGGGAATTACATTGACACTATTGTGAATCACTGACTTAGCTTTTAAAAAATGCAGTGATGTAGTTCTGTTTGTGAATGCAAACACTTCAAGCTTTTGTGCTTCAACAACTAGAACAAAAACACACAGCAACATATTTCAGTTTCACCAAAATAAATTGCTTATAACAGAAAGATGATTTCAAGTCAAGATCTATCAGAAGCTTTCAAGTTTGTTTTTGTTTTAGTTATGATTGCCAAACAACAATTAAAAGCTGAAATGGTCAAGAAGAAATTAAGACAGAGATCCAAACCTGGCTGCCAAAATTTGCCAAGTTCAAGTGTAGTGATATCATAAATCATTACAGCTGCCAGTGATCATCAAAAACACTCTATAAAGTCTTAATCCGGAAGGTCTAAGATTCTTTATACTTACAATTGTTCCTACAGCCAAAAGATCCAGATATTGTCGCTTTTAAACATCATTTAGCTCAATAAAATTGACCTGCTGTAAAATGTAGCTTCACTGTACAATGTAGTTCACCCAGTGTCAAAATTTCCCGCCCTTTTCAGAGCATTGCATCATGGGTTATAGCACTCGTTCCCAGGGTCTACAGCATTCAAAATCCAAGATGGCGGCTCGTTTCTGGCATGTTCGAATTCCACAAAAGAACTCGCCTTTTTAGAGATCTGAACACAATGCAGAGACTTACCAAATGCTGGGAAGTATTCCAAAATCATTGGCAGAAGCTAGTGCATAGTAATCCCAAGCTACTTTGCTACTACAGAGTTTCAAAATATCTACCTTTTCCTGAGCACGAACACATGAAACAATTTGTGGCCTTGCTTGATATCCACATTGCTGGTATTTATAATAATGATATTGTACCATCAGGTTTTCAAAAGGAGTCAGCAATTAGACACTAAACTATACGAATCCGTGAATTCCAATAGCATTCCGGGAATTCATTTTGCAAGGGTAAGAGAAATAGTCGATGTACTTCCTCAGCTAGTGCCATTGACAATGCTATTTGTAACTAAAATAAACGTAGTAATGAAACTGTTTATGCAGGTTAAGATTCCATGTGAAGTGGGCACTTTTACAGACAGCAAACATACCTTGCCTGTGTCATACACTTGTATCAATCATTCAATGCAATCCCTACTTAATTTACTTAGTTAATTCTTTGTGTTACAGGCACAAACAAGTATACTTAAAGTATACTTTACTTTAACAGCCACTTACCAGCTATGTTAAATGAAGAAGAGGTATACTTGAAGTATACTTTCACATTTCAAGTATAAATGAAGTACATTTACAAAATGTACTTCATTTATACTTTTCTTCTTTAAGTATAAATGAAGTATACTTGAACTGTACTTTCTTTCTGGAAAGTACGTAATAAGTATACTAAAAGTATACTTAAAGTACACTGCATTCCTGTAAGGGTTATTGACAACTTGATTTCTGTCACTCTGTGAATATCAATACCACCGAAGCCAGACTTGAATTTTAAATCACATATTAATAAATTCAAATTTGAAAGAAGAAACATCTGGGCATTATGAACTCTTCTTGAGGCTAATTAAGCTGATCCTAATAAATAATATAACCCTGAACAACAACTTATGCTCTAATAACTCATGGAGGGTTCTACATGTTCCAGTGTAGATTGGAAAAAAATTAAATTGAAAGACCTTTTTGCATGATTAATATTTAAATCTGCTTTAAAATTGAAGTCTAGCTGATACTTTCATTAAACATCGCTTTGCTGAACAGAAAATGTTATCTTCACTAGCCAATATAAAGTACATTTTCTGGTAAGCTGTTTAAGAGTTTACGCTTTCAGCAATGTTGAGCAAGTCATCATTTTCGAGAAGTCGTTATTGTTTTTTTTAGTAAAGAAATAGAATCTGCATGAGGCATTTTTATGTGGCTAGCTTGATACAAACATGGTGATTACAGTAGTTTGTGAGAACTTGAAAGTTTAGGATTTGGGATGGAATGGGGGTATAGGCTTCCAAGGGCAACGGACTTTGGTCAGGGTTATGGTTTGGGCCAGGAATTTGAGCTTGGGATTTGGTCAGTGTTAAGAGCAAAAGTTTGGGTTGGGGATTGGGGTAAGACCTAGGGACCATCTGGGTTGCGGGCTTGAGGGTTAGGGTGAGGGATTAGGGTCTGGATCAGGGCAATCTCGTTCCCAGAGCCTTTTCCCTGGCTTGGGGGCGGGGTGGGAAAAGGCCCTGGCATCGGCTGGTCGCGTGCCCACTTTATACCCTGAAATCTTGGGTGTAATAAATTAGCGAGTTTGCATAATCAAAAGTGCCAAAATCACGATGGCGGAGAAACTGGCTGTGCTTTTCGACTTGGACCTGCTTCTAAACGTTGAAACTTTGCGTCTTTTTGTTCAGTTAAAGGCACTTCAAGTAATGTTTTGAATATTTACTGAAATGCAAAGACATTGTTGCCGTTCCGACCGACTGGCTTGGCAAATCTCTGCTGTTACAGCGCCTACCGGATTTCTTGCCTGTCAAGGCGGAAAATAATATTTTGTAAAATACACGAATTCTACGGTTCGTGACATTTATTCATTTGCCGTTTTATGTTTGGTCACTAGACCATTTTGTCGCTTCACTCGTGTTTATGAAGGGCACTTTATCCTGGTAGGAAATTTGACAACAGTTTTTCGGAAAATGTCAAATTCCCGCCCTATGCCCGCTTCCCCCCCCCCTCCCCTCCCCCCCCCAAAAAAAGCAAGGGCCAGCACAGCTAACATTGCCAGTGTCCGCATCCATGTGGAATGGGCCATAAAAAGACTCAAGAATTTTCGCATCTTTGAAGGCGACCTGCCCTTGTCCATGATTGATATTGCAAACCCAATGGTCAGGGTTTGCACTGGACCATGCAATTTGTTGCCACCATTAGCTAAATGAGCAGATTGCTATAATTTATGCCGTAATAAAAAGAATTGTGTAGAATGCTCTGAGAAAAGAATGTAATGAACTGGCCCCGGTTGTTCGAAGGCTGGATAACGCTATCCACCGGATAAATCGCTATCCAGTGGATAAATGTTAACAAAACAAGCCACGCTATCCACTAGATAGTGATTTATCCGGCGGATAGCGTTATCCACCTTTTGAACAACCCGGGCCAGATATGTAACAGTTATTTCTCAAGCTCAAAATTTGCTCTGCAAACATAGCCTGTGAGGCCATATAGGCCATTTTCAATTGACTCAGAGCACATTCAGTCTCGATGAATAATACTTTTGCAGCCAAATCACACAAATCAAACAGTTTTTAATCTGTTGTTTTTTTTTGTTAAGTGTTTGCCTTCAAATCTGACACCATTTTGCTACTAGTAGTTGTAGATACTTACTGATAGCCTGCTAGTAGTCTATCCAATTAGCATGTATAAACATCGATAATAGACCACTAGTGGGATTTCTTTACATTATATATCATATATTTATATCTTTCCAGTTATATCTTTCTAATGAGTGCATAAATTGCTATATTGGCTAGCCTCGTGCCCAGGAAAGTTTGAATTCTTTTGTTTTTTTTTAAATCGACGTTTATGTCCAGTCCTGTTGACTGGAATACTGGCAAGTAGAAATGGTCTAAACCTTCATATGTTCCCATTGACTGAATTTTATATGGAATCAGTCAATCAGTCAATCAATCAATCAATCAATCAATCAATCAATCAATCAATCAATCAAGCTTCCTTTTTGAATTACATTAACTTTGTAAAAAAGCTTGTTGTGTTTCAGATGCTACATTTTAGAGAGAGCGAAATCTACAGTAAAAGGGTCCTTGCTCTGCCTGAGAGAATCTTGGGAACCATTGTAATCTAAGTAAAATGAATCCAATTTGGCACGTATATCTGCCCACATTGCCTCATCATATGGAACTCTCACAACTTCAATGTAAGACGTAGAGCGCCTTCAGGGGTGCTGAGAATAACCCTGAGTAGTGAATTTTGGTCTTCGGAATCCCCATCCATGACTTTTGGAAGTGTCATTGCTGTCGCGTTGTATGCAAGCTCGGCCAGTTCGGCTTTTCGCTTGTTTTTCCCATCGTTTGACAACTGTATCCCTTTTTCCTGTAAATATGTACGAAGCCAAGGCAATGGCTTTTTCCTGAAGTAATTTAAGTCGAAAATATCGGTCATTTAGAGGCTTTAAAACTTTAAAGAAGCAAGAAATTCAGAAGGTACAGGAAAACAGATAGGAGTCGCTTTGCCTCTATTCTCAAAAGCCTCGTTTCGCTGCCAGAACTTTGGTCCCAGGCTCTTCATAATCAGACCGCGCAAACATATCGAAAGTGGACTATTATGGTCAGGAATTCATGTATGACCCCATGAAATGTCCCGAGGGCCGCGCGAAAGTTGGGGCGGGCGCAAACATTTTCGCGCGGCAGGTCGCCCGGCCACATAACATTGTGCACGCTGTACTGTAAATTCAACAAATTGACGTCAGTTTTTCATGCGTCTGTCATGTTATTGTTCATAAATTTCGTCACAACATTGTCAAAGTAGCTGTGGATCCACGAGGCTATTGCTGGTTTTCACATGACGTCACTAAATTTCAAATTTCAGAAATATTGATCCTCCTGAAATTTTACTTTCATGCTGTATAAGAGCAGCTAAAAACTACTATTCATACATATTTTCACTTTGACTGGGTCCTTGGTTTAGTGATAGACTACGCTTGAATTTCTAAGCTTTAGCGTGACGTGACATTTACATGACGGGCGAGAGAGCTGTTATGTGGATTTAAAAGGTGACTTATTTCGGGGAATTCGGATATCTGAACAGTTCTTGTATTAGAATTAAGTACTATTGTTACGTTTTCGAGTTATTCGAGAGATAAATTCACTCTTTCGTAGCAAAACTCAGTGACAGATGTTTCTGCTGGTTTCCGGCCGCCATGTTGGTGCCCATGTACATGGGCACCAGCATGGCGTCTCCATACAAATCTCTATAAATTTGGGGAAAACGTTTCTTCGCATATCTTCCATGAGAAAAATTGCTGTGACCTGAATCTTGGCGAGAGTCTTTGCATGTGTACCTTCTTTCTATTTCCAGATTCTGGACTTAATCTATTGAACGGTTTTGATTTTTTATTTTGATCTAATTTGAATTGCGTGACACTGAAAACCAGCAATAGCCTAGCGCATCCGCAGCTTACTTTGAAAATGTTATGACGAAATTCATTGTCTATAACAGGACAGACGCATGAAAAACTGACATCCATTTGTTTTTTACGATAACAAACTGTCAAGTTGTTCGCTCTCGCTCGTTGCCACATCGCATAAATTATAAATTCATGTGTCTGTCCGCTTATTGACGATAAAAATTAGCCACAACCTCCATCCTCGTTCCCAGGGCCTTTTTCCTGGCTTGGGCCCGGCCCTCAAGCCAAGGAAAAGACCCTGGGAACGAGGTTGAATAAGCCAATGAGTGCGCAATAATTTGTGCTGTTAGCGTAAAATGGCCAATTGACCAAGTGTGACTGGTCAAGGTGGCTAGATATTGGCCAAGTTCTTTTCTTTTTTTCAGCGTGTTTATGGACCGAGACGATCAAGCTTAGACGATAAAAGATTTATTATATGGCTTTCGGGGAAATCAGTTTTCTTGCGAGATACAGCGGGTAGCCCCGAGCGGGCAAGATGGAGCCATCTTGCCCGCTCGGGTAGCCAGTCACAGTGCGCGATTTGGTTCTTCTTGCCTGCTTACGGAGCTAGCCGTGTAACAATAGAGTTTATCCAGCCATCTTGACCTCATACTTGGTCAACAACCCATATTTATTGACCAAGCTTGTTCGGTCAGGACATCTTTTCAATTTACAAAACATTTTTCCACATTTTCATGTCATTTTCAGTTGTACATTAGCCTTTTAACGGTTGTACAATTGAATTTTACATAAAGGTAAGTTACACGATTAAGCCTCAAAGCTTGCGTTACACTGTGAATATGAAATACGCGGAAAACAAAAATAGCGCGCGCGCAAAACATGATTAAAAGGAAAGGGACAAATCTAGATGCTTCAAATGCTGATTAAGAATGGGATTTTCCCACTTAATACGCAATGCTTCTTTGATCTTAATTTGGAATTTTGAGGCGGCAATAAGATCGTGAAACATTCTGTAGCACGCGAGTCATGACGGGCCCTAGATGACTGCAGGTGTCCGACAAGACGTGCTCACGAACGCGTGTACAAATGTGGCGAGTGGTCTCGCTAATGTAGCTGGCATTTATAAACGACACGCGAACGTAGACCTTGTGGTACTGAATCTTTCACGCTGAACAATGCGTATTATTTCTATAGCTACCAATTCAAGAGACTGACTTTGTAAACTTGTGGAGGTTTACTCTCCGGTGATTGTTTTGAAAGAAATTTAACAGCCATTTTGTAAACTATTCTCCGGATTTTTAATTATGATATCTATAAATTACTATTAAAAGCTTTTTGCAAATGAACTTTTAATGCTGTGGGAAACTGTAATTGTTATGATTTATTGGTAACAGGACATCGTGTCATCAAAGTAAGTCTGGGGGATTATACTCGTGATTAACACCCACTTCGTGTTCGTCCTATTTTGTTAATCACTCGTAAGACTACAGACTGAATTGGACTCCACTCAGTCCTATAACCATCACTAATCAAGTCAAATTATGCACGTGATATAGATAACTTTAGGAGTAATATGAAATCACTCGCGGTGTCGGGCACTGTCTACAAAGGGAAATCACGCGTGCGATGCCAGAAAATACAGGAGGAATATAATGAAGTGAAATTCGGCGTGCACGAATACGCCTGACTATATATAGAAGGATTCAATTGAAAATAACGCACGCGATCGATACCAGGGAAAACAAAAGGAATCAAGTGAAATAAGAGGCCCAAATACAACTGGCCACAGAAAGAATCAAGTGAAAACACGCGTACGGATATCATTGACTACAGAAGGAATCAATTGAAATTACGCGCGCGAATGCCACTGACTACAGAAAAATACAAGTGAAATTACACGCACGATGCCACAGAAATAAACAGGAGGAATCAAGTGAAATTACGTGCGCGGATACCATTAACTACAGAAGGAATCAAGTAGAATTACCTTGCGGGTGGCACTGACTGTAAAAACAAGCAAGTGAAATCACGCCGGCGAATACCACACATTACAAAACTAATCAAGTGAAATTACTCGCGCGAATACCACACACTACAGAACGAATTGCATAAAATTACACGCACGAAAACCACTGACTACAGAGGGAATGAAGTAAAATTAGGCGTGCGAATACCACTGATTATCTTTTTTTCGGCTCGTGAGCGGGCTGAATTCAACAAATCTAGCAATCTGATTGGTTCCTGGAGCGGGCGGAATTCTCTCCTACGGACCGCTACAGCGAGCGGAATCCATCGAGTTGATCTATTTTCGTGAATGAATTAGCGGTTATCGTCAATCTTTTGCCCTTTTTTCACTCCCAAAGACGATTAATCAGCGCAAGTTTACCTCTATTCACCCTTAGATGGCAAGGAAAGTTACTATAAGTAAATTCAGTTGAAGTTTTTGAAGTTGTGAGAGTATTTTTGGTTGTTTGTTGCTCGGCGCTGTAATGGCGCGTAATCCCGTGTGTCTCTTTGCGCAATTTTAAGTAAAAACTGAGTCAATTTCAGTGGAGTTTTCCTCTGTAATCGTTGCTGTACTTCAGAGAATTACTGTGGAGTACACTTAACGAATGTCCTCGCTATCTGCTACTCAATTTACGGTAGAAAAGTCTAATTCAGTCGAGTAGTTCGCAATGATCGACAAAAACTGTTTTTGTAGTACAACTTCAAAATTTGAACAAAATTTCACACCTGGAAAACAATTCTGGAGACCTTAACTAGGGAACTAAATGCACTAACATAAAGTAGTTCGAAATAAATCTGTTCTTTAATACATCTTCCTTCGTATAGCACCTGATTTACTCGTTCTTTCGCTCGTTAGATTTTTTGCGAATGGTTTGTAGACTGCGCATAAGCCGATTCAATGGCAAAGTTGCGTAAAAAAATGCACTTGTAAGCCAGTTTACGGCAAGAAAAAAAAGATAAAAATGTTATTGGCCGGCTTAGGGTCGGTCCGTATAGGGAAAAACTGTGACCTCGGACTTGAAAATGCTGCCCTCGACCTGAGGCCTGGGGCAGCATTTTGAAGACCTCGGTCAGAGTTTTTTCCCTATGCGGAACTCCCAGCCTGCCAATAAAATATATATACAGAGCAAATCGAGTGAAAATAAGCACGCGAATACCATTGACTAGAAAAGAAATCGAGTGAAATTAAGCGCGAATACCACTGACTACAGAGGAAATCAAGTAAAATTAAGCGCGCGAATACCACTAACTACAATGGAAATCAAATCAAATTAGGCGTGCAAATACCACTGACTACAAAGGAAATCGAGTGAAATTAAGCGTGCGAATACCACTGACTACAGAGGGAATTAAGTGAAATTACGCGCGCGAATACCACTGACTACAGAGGAAATCAAGTGAAATTAAGTGCGCGAATACCACTGACTACAGAGGGAATCGAGTCAAATTACGCGCACGAATGCCACTGACTACAGAGGAGATCAAGTAAATTTATGCGCGCGAATACCACTGACTACAGACGAAATCAAATCAAATTAGGCGTGCGAATACCACTGACTACAAAGGAAATTGAGTGAAATTAAGCGTGTGAATACCGCTGACCACAGAGTGAATTAAGTGAAATAACGCGCGCGAATACCACTGACTACAGAGGATATCGAGTGAAATTAAGCGCGCGTATAGCACTGACTACAAAGGAAATCGAGTGAAATTAAGTGCGCGAACACCACTGACTACAGAGGAAATCGAGTGAAAAAACCGGCTCGGATACCACTGACTACAGAGGAAATCTAGTGAAATTAAGTGCCCGAATACCACTGACAACAGAGGATATCGGGTGAAAATAAGCGCGCGAATAGCACTAACTACAAAGGAAATCGAGTGAAATTAAGCGCGCGAATACCACTGACTACAGAGGAAATCGAGTGAAAAAACGGGCTCGGATACCACTGACTACAGAGGAAATCTAGTGAAATTAAGTGCCCGAATACCACTGACTACAGAGGATATCGGGTGAAAATAAGCGCGGGAATAGCACTGACTAGAAAGGAAATCGAGTGAAATCAAGCGCGCGAATACCACTGACTACAGAGGAAATCGAGTGAAAAAACGGGCTCGGATACCACTGACTACAGAGGAAATCTAGTGAAATTAAGTGCCCGAATACCACTGACTACAGAGGATATCGGGTGAAAATAAGCGCGCGAATAGCACTGACTACAAAGGAAATCGAGTGAAATTAAGCGCGCGAATACTACTGACTACAGAAGGAATACCGAAACGTCAGTCATGTATTTTGACTGACACGGCGCACATAAAATTTTATTCTAAAGTCTTCTCCGAAAGTTTCACAAATTTAGCTACTATTATATCACCAGAAAAAAAAAGTCATAAAAAGTCCCCCGGCCCCCCTCGCAATGCGTGACCGGCCGACGAAGGAACTTGCGAATAGATACAAGTTAGGTTTCCTTGTGATCTTTGTTGAACCAGGTGTTGGCTTGCGATGACTCGAGTTCACTTCGGTCGAGAACAAACTTGCAAGCAAGTCAGTGCAATTTTTTTCGTCGCTTGCACAAGTACCCAACTCATGCAGCTCAACGCAAGTTGAGTGATGTCCATTCGTTGTTATAGCAACCTATCAGCCAATAAATTACAGCATATGTCTGCCCTTAAATTGGACTTTTGCGATTTGCGTGTACTTGCGAAGAAACCTGCGAATCTGTCTGGCCACCCAACCCAAGTTTCTCAGTACGCAAGTCAAGGCTTAGAACAATCCCCAAGTGGAATTCCTGAACTTGTATACGCTACTAACAAGACTGTAAAAAATAATTTTACTAAATGTGCATGCAGGGATCTCTCTATAGACCAACCATGATAGATTAATTTTGTGTAAGACCTACGGATTATCTCGGGTTCATTTCTATTAGCCTGATATGTTTTATTCAACCTTGCAAGTTATAAGAAATGAATA
>JAHPZR010026367.1:7500-49748 GCA_019787425.1 Platygyra sinensis
GACCAAGTTATTAAAGTGTATATGACAGATTTTTTTTTATTTGCTCGATAAAATTTTCACAATGTACTGATAAGAATAGCAAAACAAATATTTCGATAGCGATTTTCCTTGCCGGTGTTTTAATGTATCAAAAGTGTCAAATTTCACTTCCGGTGGGGTACAAAACCGCGAGACCAAAACCAGGAGACTGGCAATGATTGTGACGTCATTTCAGGACTCGAAGCTTTGCGAAAAACAGATTTCTCCGACATTTTCTGATTCTGAGCTAGTAAATTCGCTAAAAAATGGTACAACAGTGCACTGTTTATAAGAAAATAAGAAAATGTCGGAGAAATCTATTTTTAGCAAAGCTTCGAGTCCTGAAATGACGTCACGTCAAAAACTAGAGTTGTTGTTGAATATAAATTTGTATAAGCTTAATTATTGTAAACAAATAAGCTTATACTAGTTTTTTTTATGTCGTTTTTCGCCGTATATACCAATAAAAGTAACAAAACTGTATTCGTAAATACTGTCAGGCGAGTGTTTTCTTTGTGTTAGCAGGGACAGCCGCTTCGTAGACAGCCATAATTTCTTCTTCTGTTTACTTTTGGAAGAAGGAAACCATTGCTTTGCTTTTGACGCTCGTAAGCTTAATATGTTGTCATGGATATACTGCATGTGTTAGAAATTATATATATGGAGACTTCCTCGTTTTGTTTGCTCGATTTATTGGGTTTGGTGAAATGCCCGGCTGAATTTCTTTTAAAGTTATTATTAAAAGACTGGTAAAACTATGGCCGTAAAAATAACTGCAAATTAAGCCGTCGCCAATAATAATGTTCGAATTAAGCTTATGCTTTATCACCAATAATTATTAAACTCGAACGCCGCAAGGCTTTGAGATTTTGGACGTTTTCCGGCTTCTAAATGCATTTCTGGGCTTTAACTGGAATAATACTGAATCTTAACCGAATTTTCAGCAACATTTCTTCAATTTTTCGTTTGATTCAGGCGTAGTGAAATGCATGTAGTGTTTAATAAGTAGCTTTCGTCCGCTTTGTTGTTGTTGAAATGTCAAGTGGATGATGATTAGTATTGCACTAGACTTGCTGATGCAGCAAGTATGGAATAATTAACCAAATATTAAATCCCAAGACTCTTCTGAAACCTGGTCAGTTACTTATAGCACCTCCATACCAACCTTTTGCAACATTAATTATTTTTTCTGCATCAATCAGTGACCCTGCATGCAAAGAAAGCTCTACACTGAGTTTCATTTGCTATTTGATTTCATTAGTGCCACTGGTCAGGGAAACATGGTCCCTATATTTCAGTTTTTCGTAGGGGGGGGGGGGGGGGGGGGGGGTTACGAGTTCAGCTCTGGTGCATTTAGAATATATTTCTTATCCATTTGGCTGTAATGTTGTTAATGTTGTTAACATATATAAGCTGGCTGACCAAATGTACCTATGCATCAAAACCCAAGAGTGTACATAGTATAACTTACTTACATATAGGGCTTACTTATTATTTTTTGACATAATTTAATAACATAATTTTATCACTAATGGAGTCACACAGTAATTGACAGTTCCTGCAGTCCACAGTCTTAGTGGAGAAAAAAAGCACATCACTTATTGAAATTGAATTATAAAATTGATTATTGAAAGCTTACATAGAAGCATTCATCAACAGTGTTGTTTTTTCCATTTATGCCAGAGTGATTTAGTCATTGTGAAAGTTTCAATTTTGCAGCAGAGAATGGATCTCGTTGTATTCCTGTATGCTGTTCTTAATACTGTACAGCTTTCATACTGTAACTGTATCTTACATGTAGTCACTTTTGGAAAGTGTCCTGAGGCTATGTAGAATTCCAGTAGTTTTAAGAGGTAGTATTAATAAAATATTTTATAAAAAGAAACCGAACTATCGATGAATGCACAGCACAAAAGCAAAAAGCAATGTACAATTATGTTATTAAATACATGTACAAATTCATGCCACCACAGAGTCAATTGTAAACATTGTAATGTATAGATTTAGCCAAGCTTAAAAGTGGAGCTCCTGGGCCGGGTTGTTCAAAGCCCAATTAAGCTAATCCGGGATAAGTGAGAATTTTACTTCAATTTTGTAACATATTGCAGTGAGGTTTTCTGTTAATATTGTTTGGACTTCTTTTTCGAGTTTCAACAATCTCAAACTACATAAAATAAAAGCAGTGAAATTATACCTTCTGAACAACCTGGCACTGATTAGAAAGTTAACCTGACTTGAGCCCATAATCTAATAAAAAAACCAGTAGTTGATCAGTGGTCAACTTTGGAAAAAAAAACGTGTGACTTTGATGAGCTTTCAACCCGAGCCAGAGATATGGTCACATAATACTGGTCAGCGGACACCAGTGGCAGATCTAGGGAAGGGGCCTGCCACTCTAATGGGAGCATCGAAATCATCTTTAGAGCTACAGGTCAATGCATTTTTTTGCCAATTGAATTTGTTAATACGGTTCCAGTCCTAAAGTGCTTATTAAACAATGTACTAGTATCTGCAATTTGCCAAAGTCAGTTTCAGTGAAAGGTTACAGAACATAGGATTTCAAAAATATCTGGAGTGATAGGAACAGAAATCAATTTTGGGAAAAATATATTTCAAATAAAATATTGTTATTAAATGTCAAATTGGCTGCATCGCGTGGACGTAAGACACCTCAAGAGGTATATGCTAATGCTAAAGATACTATATTTAACAACAAAGTGATTCTAAACTATGTCCTTATTCTAGATCTAAACTACATATTAATAATATCACGCAAGACTGCATACCTTTCATGACCTAAGAGCAAGATCAAGATCAGAACTACTGACTGTTTTTTTTTTTTTAAGAGCAACCTTGGGAATGCACAGGGCTATCACTACCTTATCAATTGTGTAGGCAAAGTATCTGTAGTGTTTGTAATCGTAGTGTAAGTAACGATTGTATTGTAAGTAATGCTATTAGTGACGTAAGTATTGTAAGTAATGTAAGTATTGTAGATGATAATATTAGTATTGTAAGAAGTGTCAGTACTGTAAGTAATGTTGGTACTGTATGTAATAGTAAAAAGAATGTAAACATAATTACCTAAACAATAAATAAATAAAAGGGTGTTCTGGAAAAAAAAAGTTATTAGTTACCTGTCGCCTTATTCTCCACACTCATGGCAAATTAACAATAATCATAATCATAATGACTTTATTACAGTACACACTGTACTGAAAGGTGACTCTTCATCTATAAAATGTACATTAATGGTAAGTCATACTCATAGTTGTTTGTACTTTATGGATGAATTATGTTGTCATCAGGCAATTTAATGCATTCAATTCACGCAATAGTCCTTTTAATTTAATGGTTAGCTTTTCTCATTTGCATTAAAATCTAATCCAACGCTGGTGCAAACATACATGTTTGCCACTAGACATCTCAATTTGTGTATAAATAGTTCCAGCGCATTCAATATAGACAAAGGACAATAGAGCTACTAACTGGAATGCAAACAATTTTAAAACGTAAAGGGAAGTTTAAGATGTCTATATTTGGACCAGCTTTTAGACACTGCGAAAGTGTTACTCTTTTGATTTATTTAGTGCATTCAATTCACCCAATAGCCCTTTTAATTTAATTTAATGGTTAGCTTTTCTCATTTGCATTGAAATCTAATCCAACGCGGGTGCAATTCATTTTTGGGCCCCAACTACATCTGATTGTTCACTGATTTGCCCCAGAGGGTTGGATTATTTTAATTATTAACAACTGAAGCTCCGCTTTTAGGCTTGGCTAAATCTATATATTATGACCCCGTCTATTAGGATGGCTACCTCGCTAGGATGATCATCGTGAAGCATCGACAGTTCGCTTTGGTGCCATTATACATTATTAATTAAGATTAACTTATAAGAAAGGCATCGTAGTAGTCACCTATGAGCACCACTGCAGTGTCAACACAGCCACTTCACTGACACTGCAAAATCGTCAACTCGTTTATTATTTGTTGACAGCCTTAACATACTCAAAGAAGATGGCGAGGGAGGGGAAGAAATAGCTCTTTCGTTTTTGATTAGTACGGGAAACCGTGGTTCTTGTAACTATCCTGGTCCATGTTACTGCTGTTAATCAGCTATTTGCTGTTATTTTGGCTAAACCAGTTATATTTCTCTTTGGAACAAATCTACATCAAGTCTATTTAACTTTAATAATTTTCTGTTTTTTTTTTTTGTTTTTTTTTTTTTTTAATCACTAACTGGATACTCTCGTGATTTCCATCAATGAATCCACCATCTCTACTGGCGCACACTTGCACATCTTCTTTCTCCAAATGTCTTTCCACTTGACATAACGTCTTGCTGATGTTCCCTAACGTCTTCTCCTCCCAGGTCTTCCACTTTTGCATATTTACTTGAATCGTACTTGTCCATGTTGATCAGTTCTAGGTATGTCTGAGATAACAATATGAGTCATCAACAATTTTGTCAATTAAAGTGGTAGCTTTTGAAGTGCTCAAAGTGAAGATTGTAGGGGTTAGAGCTGAAGCTGCCTTTCTGTAAGGTCCTACTCTTAACATGACCTTAGAGGAAATGTGCAAAACAGAGGAGAGCGTACTGGAACGGGGGCCTCGACTATAAATAAAAAGACCACATGTGGGACACTGATTAATTTCCTCTCGTATTATTTATATAAGAAAGCGTAGTGAAAAATATATTTAGTGGCTACATAAGTCTCAAATACGTACCGCAGAATCCCTAAATTATTCTTATTCGTAATTTGTCTTCAACTTTGAAAGGGCAAGATTAATTTCTTGCAATTTATTTATTATGGGGCTCTCATTTAAGAGAAGGTGACACAGAAAGGAAAGTCAGATAAAAAAATCTGTTCAAGAACTATGGAGGGGCAAAACAGATTGGAGAATTATGTTTATCAAAACCGCTATTACAAACCGTGTCACGAATGTAAGACTCCGTTCTCTTTCGCAGATTTTCAAAGGAAGGACGGAAGTCTGGGTTGGCATTCCAGCACCTCACCATGATGTCATATCTGAAAAAAAAAAACAAAACAAAACAAAACGGTATCATGGATGATTAATTATGTCCTGATTAAACAGAGTTTAACTAACGACAAAAATGCTAACAAAGATCACTAGCTTTCCTTTATTCTCCTTTTATTAAAAATACAAACAACCAATTACTAAGTTTATTTAATATTAAAGTAAATCAAATTAACAAATAGATTCCATGTTGCCGTGCGTCTGTTCAGTAATAGATCACAGATGACGTCAAAATGTGGTAAGAACGAAAAAGTGGCACACGAGGCGTAGCCGAGTGTGTCACTGATCTTCTTACCACATTTTGGCGTCTTCTGTGATCTATAACTGAATCAGACGCACGGCAACATGGAATCTATTTGTTTTATATAATAACGAAAAGCCTTTTTTATTTCAAAATATTTCAACATAACGCGAAAGCCGGCCTTTGCCCCGCCCGGCTATTGCCCGCCACTTTCGCGAACACAAAAAAGCCATTTGACGTGATCTATGATCTATACAAAAAGAAGCATTTCATTGGTTACTATGCGTAGCAAAGAATTGTGATTGGTGGAGAAAAATCACGCCACTGTCAAACCTGACTCGAGCGTCGCTTCTCGTGGAATGAAAACTTACAGCGAAAGCAGAATTGAACTGCGAAATCTACAAATCTTGAAGAAAATGCTGGAAAAATCAAGCCAGTTCTTGTCATCGGGGCAGCCCTGTGAGCCGAAAAGCTTGGACGTCGCCTTGAAAATTACAGGAGTTGAAAAAATACCCTCAGAAAACTTGTGGTTGCGGTCAACCTAGAGGCCATTTGATTCGAGTTTTGAATGAAAGGAGCGTAAATGACAGTGGAGATTTCTGTCTCTCTGTGGTTGGTGATTCTCAAATCAGCTTGATATACTGTCGGAGACACATTTTAGCTGCAATACAGTTGGGCGTGAGCTGTGGCTAGCTATACTTTGCTCGCTGCTGTGCCCTGAAACGAACTGGAGCAGTCGCATCGGAAAGCAAGGTTATGTATTTATTTTACCGATTTTAAGAAGTGAAGTTTTGATGTTTCATTCCTGACATCAATCAGGCTGTCAACATTTGTTTTGACATTGGGAAGAGTTGAATTTTTTAAATAAATTAATCTCAGAAACATTTTGTTTACTGGGTTTGTTAAATTCGAGATAAAGCAATGGTTTTCGGCTTACCAAGACCAAGTTTGTGCGTGGTTTAGTCTCGCTCGAATGCCCACTGCCGACTGAGACTGCTCGAAAATTGTTTCTGTATCATTTTCTAAAAGAAACGGCTTTATCTTTCGTTTTCTGGCTTCTCGAAACTGTTGAATGCCTCGGCAAGACTTTTTTGTATCTTATCTTTTGCCCAGTCACGTAAAATATTATCCTTAATCTCAAAACTTTCCGCCATTTTAAAACGGCAGAGGGAAAGACTTTGTAATGATGACGTCAATCGTGCATCTGTCTTCTAATAGATCATAACCGGGAACCAATCAAAATGCGAGAATAACTTGGGTTTTTATATAATCAGAAATAGATAATCAAACAGATACAAAAGGAACAGTCCGTCTCCGTCCACAAATAGCAAAGGCTACTACTCGCAGTGGGCGGAGTTAGGCTCTACAGACTCTCATAGAGATTCTGCTTGCTGCGACGTTTGATGTTTTGAAAAGATCAGAAAAGCTTTTAACAAAGGCGGCTATAACAGAGCAAACCCTTTGATTACAGATTTTATCTTAAGCTCAAAATCTCATGATTGCAGTTGCAGGGATTCTCGTCACGTCTGCTAGTGGCATATACATAATTTCATAACAAATTGCAAATTGTCTAAGTCTTGAAGAGTAGTAAACTCAGTGAACCTCTTTTTTTAAGTTTTCAAGAGTTTGATGCCTTATGATTATCATGAATTTCCGATAAGTTTGGCAAAGGTGTTGGAATGGAGGAGTGAATCAAGTGAAATATCTGTGTTCAGCACGAGGCTGTTTTTCTTTGGTTAAGTTTGCTTTGAGGGTTTAGTGAAGACGCTTTATATCTGGACAACCATTCAATGTTAGTTTGCTTCTTTGAGTTTTGATATATTTGTGTTCTTCGCTCGATATTCTTTGAGATATTTGTCTCTTAAATTAGATATATATTTCATCCATCAAATTATTGTTATTTTACAAAGTGTATGACATAATCGTTTTCGCTCAGAAATAATATGTTCGTCCTAGCAAGGCAAATAACAGCCATCGTCCTTTGAGCGAAGACCTTTGGCTGTCAGAAATTGAATAGAAGATATTTTAAACTCGTAAGACGCCCATGCTGGTCGTCCTGCTCGCCGTCCGTATTTGCATAGGACAATTCAATTCATACCTTGTAGTTTTTAAAGTAAATTTAGCACTAGGTAATTTAGGTGTCCCCAATTAGCGCACGTTGTACGCTGGAGATTTTGACACGTTAATAAAGTTCTTATCTTATCTTATCTTCTGTCATCTCCGTATTTTGCTTCGCTTTTTAGTAGACCACCGTGTTCTCTCAAGACCCTTTAAGTCACGGCAGCCGAAGTAGCACCAGCCGTAGTGATTTCCTTAACCTCCCGATTGTTATATCCGATACAATTGCAGCTCGTGGGGGGGGCACTATATACCCAGGTAAGGGGTGCTCGTCGGAAATTTAGAAGAGAACCCCAAAGAGGTACCGAGATACGTACTTATAGGGGTGGCTTGAGCTCTTTTTCACCCCTAGAGGTACCAATTCTAAAACAACACATCTCTCTTGTCATATTTTTTTCTGGCCCAAGGTACGTCCAAAGCTCTAGCTGTGGACATTTTAAGGCTTAACACACTAAGAGCTACCAAAAGTGCTTCTTTAACCCCTAAAAGTGCAAAACAAGTACCCCTTTCTTTTAATTTTATATGGGATTTCCCCTCGAGGTTTGCAGCTATGATTACTAAAAGCTTCATGTCGCCGTGTTTGCCTTTAATCACTAATAATATGATGGACTAGGAACTAAAACCTACAAAGATTTGTCGACATGTGGTGGCTTTGGCATCTTGTAACCTTGTTTTATTTCAAAAATTGTCCTGGCTTCTGACCAATCGGGATACGGAATGCCTCCTGTTGTGGATAGCAACGGTGTCTTGTTAGTAGCCTCATTACATACGTACTAAGTTATATTTAACAATTATTCGCCGAAGGCGAAGTGAATATTTAGTAAATAAACCCCTTCAGGCGGCTGGTATGTCGGCTGATAATGTCCGCGGCTGAGAGATTGTCCGAAAAATGAACATTTAGCCGAGAAGCGAAGCTTCGAGGGCAAATGTGAAATTTTGAGGACAATCTCTCAGCCAAGGACATTATCAGCCGACATACAAGCAAGCCAGAAAGGAGTTTATTTATTTTACAACCCTGCCATTAATTATCAGTTCGCAATAAAACCGCTCGCAAACTTGGTAAAAAATCCATTGGTGATTCTGATGGCGAATGCGGGTGATTGACGTGAGGGAGCAACGTAAATTTGATTGGCTTAGCTAACTTTATTTCCACTGTGATTGGACCAAATTTGACAAGCTGTCATGTGAAATTAATTCTCGTAATGCCCCTTGGATCAAAACCTCGAAAACTTGGCGCTTTTGATTCAATATTCCGACGTACTGTTCATAAACTTGACTAGAAAGAAATGTATTTCAGTCTCAAAATTTACATCTGTGAAACACAGAATGTGTAAAATCTGTAGCACATGAAGGTGGACTGATTTTTCGTCGCTCTCTCGCTTGAAATGAAGTACTTCAGCCGGTTGTTGTTGTTTTGAGCTAAAGGTCACCGGGTTTCATCTCACGTTGGTTTTCGCGGCCTCTCTTTCCGAAGTAGAGAATGGTGTTAAACCATGCCGAATTTGCAAAACTTTCTGGAGCATTCAGGCCGAGCTGATTTGCTGCATAGAGGACTTCAAGGTCTTCGCTGGAAATTGGACGCTTGTGCTTTGTGAAAGAAATCAATCCCTTTCGCGCAAGATCTTTCAGTGATGGATCTAGACCTTCGTTTGCCGGCTTGAATACTTATCCCGAATAATGGAAACGGCTTTCTTTGAAGGGAACCAGAAAAAAAATCTGTCCAGCCCGGAACGAATTGGCTTTCACAGTGTTGCGACTGTATGGTTTTCCTTCCACTGAATTTTCTGGCTTCTGCGTAAAAGAGGTTTCAACATGGTTGACAATTCTGCCGGCTCCATGATTTCAAGTGCGACTGGAATTTTTCTCTCCTTCCTCCACGCTAAGTCGTACGTGAACGGTTGGTTGATTTTATAGTTAGTTATCACATTATATCAAATCTTTATTTTGTAAAATGAATCGGTTTAAATTTACGTAGGACTAAATATTAAAAGTCTACTCGTGACTTTCTCCACCTTCAAAGACATTGACAGCGTATTTTGGTGACTTTTTTGTACTTTCCGGAATAGCACTTGCCATCAGCTTTTTGATGTCACCATCGCTAGACTCAGTAACACTAGTTTGGTTTCCTTCAATATTAAAAAAGAGAAAAGAAAAGTTGAAATTCTTGTGCTGACTATGTTTCTCTTCGACGGAAAAAATCGGAGGACAAATATCGACTCGGGTGGGGGTTATTGCGTGATAACTGTCCGGAGATTTACACCACGTGACGTAAAATAGCCAATAAAATCAATCAAAAATTAATGGGTGGGTTATAATGGTGAATATTCAGCAATATTCACGAGCCTGAGGCGAATAATTGTTTTAGTATAATTGCTCAGGTGATTATAGAAATACCTATAAAACAAAGGAATGTTAAATTTTACGTCAATTTGCCATTGTTGATGAGAGTTCATACCACGCTGCTCGCATCAACGTGTCACGCAATGCCTTTTTGAACTCGCGCTCTGAAGAAAAACATTATTTTCTTTGACGTTCTGGGAGGCCATCCCCTTTTCTTTTCTCTGTTTACCGTCGTCCGACCGACCCAGATTTTCGCGTTTTCAAAAAAAAAAAAAGTTATAGAAGAAGACAATGACATATTTGACTGGTTTATCACCTTAGCTTAGTTTGTCATCGATTGTAAAGCCACACGTATGTTGTGACTGATTTCTTAGAAAGACTTCAACAACTGCAAAATCTCAAGAAATCGTCACTTTAATCTATAAAACAGACGATGTTTTGTGCTGGCAGTGCTGCGCATAATTTCTGGCGAGATCATCGCGCGCGCAGTAAAAAAAATGTCGTCTTTTTGTTTACGGTTGGACCTTACCATAGAGGTAAATCGTCATGTTCTCGAAAACGAGTTCACTGACCTAACAATTTTTTCTTTTTTTTTTTAATTGAGTAAAAACATTTAAAATAAATATGGACCAATTCTCAGTGTAGAAAAAGAAACGATCGTCGGAAACGTGGATCTAGTAAGCAATCGTGACTATAATCATAGTGCTATTATAAGGATTTATGGTAGGGTTCGTACTCTTTTGAGTTGTTTAAATTCTATATGACTTCCAATGACTTTTTCCATGACCTTTTCAAGTTTTCCAAGACCTTAGGATTAGCGGTCAGTTTTAAAAATTCAAACTCTAAACTTGTTTTAGAGCGTTTTTTAGCCTTGAACAGTCCAACAGACAAAATGCGTGCCGTTTACGCCGCTTAAGGACGTTCGCGCGAAAATTTTCCAGTCGATAGAATTTTTTTAAATTTTTACTGCAGGCAGATAATGAGTTACTTGTGCCAGAAATGCAAAAAAACATGGGGGTCACCGTCTTCGTTTGAGAGATAAAGCGTTTGGAAAACTACCCTGATTTCGAAAAATTGTCCCATATAACTGAGCACGGTCTACAGGGATTTACAGTTAAAAATATCGAAGGTGAGTCAACGGAGGCAAACGATCTTAGTCATATCTTGTAGAAGTGGGTCTATTGCCTAAATAATTTCAAATGTTACGAACGTTTTCACAAAATTTAACCCTTTAAGAGGCATTTGAAACCGCCGCACAGATGCACAAAGAGCTATTAAGAACGGAATTCGATGGTGCATTTTGCCAAAAATTCAATTTTCTAGTCGATAGATTTTCTTCATTTTTTCCCTAAACGTAGAAAATCAGTAGAGGAAATGATCTATCCAAAGAAAAGTTGGGGTCACCGAAAGTCCAAGATCGTTAAATCCAGGCAAAGCTCTAGCAATGGCCATCTGCCCTATCATTTGTTTATTTTATGACTTAGCGCGCGCGCTCATGCATAACGTGGCATGTGAATTTGCGTGTGCAGTAAGGATGCGCAGAAACAATTAGCGCGAACGTCCTTAATTGGTGTCTCTATCTTTCATTGTCCTTGCCTTGTGATCCGCAGTAAATAACCTATCAAACAGAATTTTAATTTTTCATAACTTTCAAGGACCAACATGACCTGAACGAACCCTGTATGGGGTATAAAAGAGCAACCTCGTTCCCAGGGCCTTTTCCCTGGCTTGAGGGCGTGGCGGGAAAAGGCCCTGGCATCGGCTGGTCACGTGCCCACCTTACACCCGGAAATCCTGGGTGTAATAAATTAGCGAGTTTGCATAATCAAAAGTGCCAAAATCGAGATTGCGGAGACACTGTCTATGCTTTCCGACTCGGATTTGCTTTTAAACGTTGAAACTCTGCGTAGTTAAGGGAAATGTTTTGAATATTCACCGAAAGGCAAAGATGTTGTTGCCGCTCTACCGACTGGCTTTGCAAATCTCTGCTGTTTCAGCGTCTACCGGATTTCTTGCCTGTCAAGGCGGACAATATTTGTAAAATACACGAATTCTACGGTTCGTGACATTTATGCTTTTGCCGTTTTCTGTTCGGTCACTCGACCACTTTGTCGCTTCACTCGTGTTTATGAAGGGCACTAGTCATGCTCTATTCAAGTAGAGAAAAGGCCCTGGGAATGAGGTTGATAAAAGAGTTGCTGTTGCTCTAAACGAACCTGAGCATGGGATGGGGACCCCTTCTTTTTATTTAAAAATTTATGTTCCAATAATATAAACAATCAACAGGCAAAGTTTGGCAAAAATCTCAGTGCAGGCTCTTTTTCAGTGGAATGACCTTAAATACGACGTCGATCTTTTCTTCCTTCATTGTCATTATGTCGACTTTGTAACCTCGTCTTGTCGTTTCTAGGCTCTGCAGACACTATGCTGAGGTACTGGGTCTCCTAGTTCCAGACTTCTTCTCCTTTTTTTCGGCCTTTTTTTTTTCTTTTCCGACCGACCGACCCAAAATTAGAAAACGTATTCGACAGTAAACGAAAAAAAAAATTGGGATGGCCTCATACCGGGTAAAAACAAATCAAAATGTGGTTTATCGTGGTCTTTACTCTTATCCACAATGGCCACGCCTCATTACTCTTTTCCCAAACAATGTTTTCTTATTGCTTCGGCATGTTGAGCGAGTTTGCAAAAGTTTTTGAAAGGAAAATCTGACGCGTACAAGTAGCTCATTTGCATAATACAGCGCGTGCACTTTCAAGTCGGAGTCGGTGTTGTCAATTGTCAACAAATCTTAGCAAAGATTTCTTTAGTTATCTTTAATGTTGTGGTAAAAATCAAATCGAATGTGGTTTAGCGTGGACTGTATTCTTATCGACAGCGATACAGGTCATCACAGCAGTCAAGATTTGTTGTGAAACCATTCATTTATTCATGCATGTCGACATGAGCAAAATTTTCACGGGAATTTTAATTAGTTACGTTTAGCACCATTTTCACATTTTACCTTTCAAGAGTGTCATTCCGAACTTTGTGGCGTGTTTTGTATTCCTTGGAATGGCATTTTCTTTCATTAAGTTAATTTTCTCTTCAGACACATTGATAAAGCGCGAGGCAGCTATTTTGAAAATTTGTCCTCCCGCTATAATCACCTCTGCGGAGGTGATTATAGCGGAATATGACGCCATTCTCGGCCAATGGGAGCGGGAGGATTTCTATAATCACCTGAGTAATTATACTAAAGGCATATATACACGACACATCTAAGAGTATTTTGGTCTAAAACATGATTCTCATTTTGCTTCTTGGTATGTTATTGAGTTAGGTCTACTATTTGATCAAAAGATCGGACGATTTTTTGTCTTGAATAATTAGCTGTAATATTTTAATTTCCTGTTTGAACTTCAGGAGCTTAAAACCTTTCATGCATGGATTGCTAGCTAGTCTTAATCAAAATAATGGGCTCAACTTGCTCCAAGTCGCTTATTAGCCAAATAATTCTATCAAATAACTCCAATTAGCCCATTTGTGCGAGGACTGAAATGAGAATCATTACAATGCCTAGAAATAATGAAAAATAACCTACCAATGGTGAATATTTCATACAGGACAATCCCATAAGACCACCTGTAAATATGGGGGTATAGTAGTTTTTAAATAATGAGACAAAAAATGTGATCTAGAGCTTAATTAGGTCCGGTAATTCTGGCCAGTTGAAACACTGCAGTAAAATTTACCCTAGTTCCACTCCATAGGAGTTCTTGTAATGCTTTCATTGCAACCATCTGTAAGCGTAGCCAAGCCGGACAAACATAGTGGTAAACTTAAAATGATTCATAGTCCGTGTCTTCTGCGTCAAATGAACACCGTGATATCGAAAAGCACAAAAACTCAGTTCATAACTACTGACTCTAAAAACAAACAGTCCTAATCTTAAAGTTTGAAATTCCGCCGTCGTGGATTCTTGCCACTGGTAAATCTATTGACTCAATACATTTATTGGCATTTTAAAACACCGGTAGATCGATGAAAATACGATGCTATTTTAGGAACTTAGGGTATTTCGAAATTGAATTATTAGTGAGTTTGCAAACCTTGGCAAGGAACTTAAGTCTAAGCCCTACTTATTTATACATACACATCACTTAATGGTGAGAGTTCTGCAATATTTCCAAACAGAATTTCAGGTGCCGTCCATTTCACTGGGATGCAGCCCTGTGAAATAAAACAGTTGTACACGATTCGTTCAGAGACAAATAAAGTAGTTTTCACTTAAAGTGAATGTTTAAAGTAGCTCGTATTAACTTTTTCTTTGCGTCAAGGTTGGTTTTCACTGAAGCATAAGCATAAGCAATAGCGAAAGTAGAAGGTAATGATAAGTTCATGTAATCTAACGGCAGAAATTGTTCTTCCATGTTATGCTTGTTTATATAACTAAAGTACCTTTTTGGCATTGCCATGCCCGTATTTGAAGGTCTGATATGCCAGTCCGAAGTCAGTCACCTTACAGATGTAATGCTTATCGACTAGCACATTTCGAGCTGCGAGGTCACGATGGATTATCTACGACATTGAAAACATGGCATAGATTATCAAAGAAATGTTCGCAGCACGCTCGCCGGCCAGCTAACACTTTGAAATGTACAATTTAGGGAAAACAGATTCATGTTATCTTCAAGCTTAATAGATGTACTCTTACCCCTCTTGATCCAAGAAATACCATGCCTGTCGCAATTTGCTTGGCAAATGATACAAGGTCATATATTCCCAGCTCTTCGATACTTCCCTCTCCAAGATGGTATATGTCATGAATTCCCCTACTTTTTCTCAGCAAACCAAGCAAATCTCCAAGGGCCAAATACTCCATGACCATAATTGGATGCCCTTTGAATGCAGATGCAATGTAAATTTAAGTTACAACTTAAGCCACTGTTGATAATGTTTTCGCAGACTATTCGACAATTAACATGATATTTATATCATATTGAAATGGCTCTAGACTAAAAGTTCAAAATCCAAGATAGGCCTGCTCTAGGACCTAAGTCGCCTTAGCCATAACTCAGAGTGTCGTCGTTTTAATTAATTATTTTACAATGAAATACAAGCAAAAAAATAAAAGTTAGTAGAAATAAAAAGCCATCTGCGAGAGAGTGTATATCAGGTTGTTATTCCTATTTAAATATTGTCTACGTATACACATTATTCCTGCTACTTATGGGGGCTAGACAGGTGCAGTTCTATTATAATATTAGGTTTTTCATGTATAAGGGAAACATGGCTTTAAGGCAAAACACAAACATTGCCGGGTCCTCAGCTTTTTAAAGGACCCTAGACAGCCTCTGCTATTTTCGATGCCATCAAAATTATTGATATTGCATGATAGTATAATTTCAGAGCTGAACAAAGAGTTTCTAGCAATCTGATTGGTCGAGCGGTTCCTTATATGACGCTTTATAAACCGCTCCAGGCGGTTTATATAACATTTGCGAGGCCTGGCTACTAAGCGCGCCTCCTTTGCCATCTCAGCAAGTAAACATGGCGGGCAGTTGGTGAATGAATTTTTCATCTATTCGCAAGTTATCACGCTAAGTCCAGGATATTTGAAAGGATGGATAATTTTCACAATGACTGCCGTCATCCTTGAACCGAAAATCCTTTCAAGAACTCGTGTTCAAGGCAATTAAGAATCGTAAACGCAGTAGTTTACGTTGATTGCCAGCAGGTCGGATCGATTGACCGAAATCTGTTTTTCTCCAAACTAAAGCTACTCGCTTTGAGACAATGATAACAACTGCGGATGAAGTCAACAGCGACAAAACAAAGGTACCGGAAGAATTTATTTTTCGTAGTGTTTTCCTTGATTGTTTTACTGCCAAACTGATGAGTAAAGTGATTCACAATCGATGGAAGCTTACATGTAAACTTCTTGTAAAGACTATATAGATGCATACATGTACGTGTATGCAAACGAACAATTGGGTTCCTCTTTTTATTTTTTAGCCTGTTATTCTCTGTTTTTCAGCTCTTAAATTACATAAAACAATTATTCGCCTCAGGCTCGGTAAATATTGTCGAATAATCCCCTCGACTTCCTCTCGTGGATTATTCTACAATATTCACCTCTCCTTCGGCGAATAATTGTTAAGTGAAGCAAAATCTTAATGCTTTACTATAAGTTGTGTCCCTGAAAGTATGTCTCTTTATCATGGTAGTGTCACAGTGATTTTCATTCCTTCGAGATGCTCCACATAAAATATAACAGTCAAACTCTTGCATGTAAACAAAAACAAAGGCGGTGTGGCTGACTAGGGCCCTTTAAGGGGAGTTTTAGGTGGCTCTAGTGTATTATGAACGAGAGCGAATAAAAATATTAAAGGCTCACCTAGCGAGGTTACCTCTGAAAACACCTCCCTCTGCTCTTTAATCAGTTTCTATTTATACAGCTGGGTGAGGAGAGGCTCTATGAGAGTACGAACACGTTGCAGTGATCCCCAATAAGGGTCTATTGCATTAATCATTGAGCCATTGTGCCTCCTCCTCCATAGGGACATGACAGTTATAAGTCTAATAACCTTCTACAGGGGTAATGTGAGTGTGTTGACACCATTTTCTCATTGCGTAACCGATAGCAACTTAAGGCGACTTAGGACGACGTAAGGGGACTTAAGGCGACTTTAGGAGACTCAAGACCCAAGAATAGGCCTCAAGATCGCAAGATAGAATTCTTCAAGAATGTAAAAAATAAATGCCGCTATATGTGAATGCATTCAAGCCATGATTGACTCAAAAAACAATTAATAGTCCTGTAAATAACGCTGAGTGGAAACAAAGCATTCTACGTCATCAAGTTCTGATATAATTTCTGTGTTTTGTTTGACAATGGAAAAGGATAAATAAGATACTTTAACGTCTACTGTAGCATTTAACACAAAGACGACAAAGACGGCGGTCACACGAAGAATTAGTTTTTGGCATGCAGAGCAAAATGCGTAGAAAATACGACCGCTGCCTGGGAACTGCACCACAGTTGATTTAAACTGGAAAACCTACTAAAACCTGTATAAAACTTACAATAACAGCAAGTTTAATTTGCATATAAGGTGAGTAGAAACGAATGACACATTATTGCACATTTTGCTATGGTAACGTGAAGTCACTATGACACAATTTTGGCACACAAGATTAGTCTTTTTCACTAAATACATGTCACTTTAATGTATTACCTTCAGTTGTAACGCAACCAAGAAACTTAATAATATTTGGCTGTTCAGTTTCTCCAAAAAGCTTTCCAAGTTCAATCTCTCTCATCAAAGCCTTTCTACCTTCCTCTCCAGAAGTGGCTGGAAAATGTGAAAACACCAGAGCATAATCGATATATATTGCTGCTTGTATCCTGTGCAGGTAACAGTTTAGTAGAGGTTTCGCACGGCAGCCACGTTGCATGGCAGGAACAATGAAATTCTTTGCATTAAAAAGAACAATTTTTCCCATAGGCAAAAGAATTTATTGTTCCTGCCATGCAACATGGCTGCCGTGCAAAACCTCTATAAAGATTCAGATCTTACCAGTAAAGCACTTTACAGCAACCGTCTGATTTCCAAGTTTTCCATCTGGTTGACTCAAACGTGCTCTCCAAACTGCTCCAAACGCTCCATGACCAATGGTCTCCTTGAGAACTATACGGTCACGTGAAATCTCCCATTTATCAACGTTCTCATTCCTCACCCTTAGCTCGATTGCTGTCTCTTCATGATTACTAAATAATTGAGAAAGGTTTACACGTTTAATCTTTAAAATTCATGTAAATTATATTATCTTGATACTATAACTAGTCATTCACAGAGTCTTGGAACAAAATTTAACAAGAGCACGATTTTAACGGCAAGTGATCCAGGTGACCCTCCAAAAGTAAGAATATCAAAAACATTATTCATTAAATAGTTAATATTTGACTGTACTTACCCGGCCATAGCTGCACACCAAAGGAAAAATCATGTAACAAAGAAAAAAAAAGTACAAGCTAGAAATTCTAAAAAACAATGTTATCAGAAGTCTTTTGAATGCGGCCCCATTTACCTGGTACAAAGTCAGCCATACCAGGTTGCAAGAGACTTCCAATTCAAAGGCAAGTCAAACTCAACTGGTACGAATTGTTTTATTTTGGAAGTTTCACTGTGCAACTTCCGTCCAGGCATGGCTGATTTTGTACCATGTGACCAGGTCGTGCAAAGGGTCTATTCATAGGATGTTCCTCGTGGGGCAACAAGAAATAGATCACACGTTGGTGAACCAAATGTACTTTTATGTCTTCAAATCCTCTGAAACAAGTGATAATGCTGAGCGTTGTGTTGCACCATGACCAGAGCATCATGTCATTGTGTCAGACAATACAGTACAACTCTGAATCTCTCTCTAGTAACTATGATCATTCAAAATAGAATCGAATCGAAGCCATAAAAATCCTGTTTGTATGCAAATGTTCCCTTTCTTGATTGATGCACTGGCTTGAAAGGTAAAAGTAGATCAGCAGTAGAATACATTAACATCAGCAGGTGATGAATGACTCGTTCTACTCACTCATTTACCCATCAAGTCGCTGTTCAAACTAGAGAGCGAACAGCTTCGGTGACCATCCGAGGACTTTAACAAAGAAACCAAAAGAAATAAAACAGCCCAAGAACTCCTGCATGAAATTGTCTACAAACAAAATCTGTCTACAGTGTGCACTTAGTGGTGGAGTCTTCTGTGTCGGACTGTTCTTACTATTTAATTATCCTCCAAACATTTCTTCACAGTAAGTCATTGATTCAACCTTCTTTTTACACGCTCTGAAGCACCAGTACATAAATTGCTCGAATTAGTGTAGCTAATCGTAAGAATGCGAGTGCAGTTAAAGATTAAAACCACTCGCTATATTTAAATTTTGTTTTTAAAACAAAGCGACCAGTTAGGTAAGTACAAAACTAATATTGTTTGAAAGAAAAGTCAACGAATTTTTTTTGGAAAGAAATATCACGATCGAGTAGCGAAAATCTTTAATGGTTCACGCATTCGTAGGATTACACATTTATTATATCACTGCGAAATTTACCGACACACCTTATAAATTTGATAATTTGGCCTGCTCTCAGCCAATCGCATTGAAGTAAATATTCTCAGTCATACAATAACAAAATTCATCACTCCATTCATTTTGTTCTTCGTTTTAGAGTGACCGAGGGCCAACCGCGTAAACTGCAAATGTCTGCCCGAAAATTAATGTCTGCTCGTGCGTAATACCGTTTAAATGTGTTTTCCTGCGATTAATACTCTGCCCATGCGTTCGAAATTTAACCAGGCTCTTGTTTGATTGATTGATCGATTGATTGATTGATTGATTGATTGATTGATTGATTGATTGATTGATTGATTGATTGATTGATTGATTGATTGATTGATTGATTGATTGATTGAAAAATATGAGATCTCTTCCCTGAGCTGTCAGAGAGTGATTTAAATATTAAAAACAAACTTTGTGATAGAATTATAAAACTATTATTCAACTCGATAATTGTAAAATATCGTGATCTGTCATTGCCTTGGAAATCATATATTTGCCTCAGCCCTAGGCTTCAGGATATAATAGATCTGCTCGCCGCTGACAAATTGCGATTTTTTTTTAAGTAGTTACCACGATCACTCGCTCAGTCACTTCCACTTACCTCGTTGTCGATCTCTACAAATGCAACAGCCAATCGCAACAGCGCAAACAATTAAAGCAGACATAGGTCCCACAATGTAATACCACTCAAGAGAACCGCCAGATGTTGAAGGGGTAGCTATCGAGACATTCGAGCACAGAAATGTTACTATCAGCACGTATTTGATGTTAAGGAATATGATGGAAAAAGGGTCGGGAATGTTTGGATGATTCTTCTGCCTCATTGAATCAAACAACTAATTAAATTTTTTCTTTCTGGCGAAGAGTTGCATGTTGTGAATAGTTAAGCAGGGGGAATATTACAAATCTCGAATCAATGAGGTTTAACCTTGCTAAGATAGGAGGGTGCTTTTCACGTGCTTTTCACCAATTTTGTACCCTTATGACTTTAAAATGAAATGTGATGACGTTTTTAATTTTTCCTGGAAACAGTTTGTTATTACACTTCATTGTTCCAGACACTTGATCTTCTCATTAGTCTGACAGGTATGTCTTCAAAATTTTGTATATTCCTGTTTTAATGGCAACTTGCAGTTACATTTATACGTTATGGATACATATGGCTTTAAGCGAGGGCGAAAGGAGTTTCTCTCCAAGTTTTCGGGGATTTAAAGAGGGCGGTTTAAATACGGTTAAATAAGCAATAGACCACAAGTTTCCATGGTTGAAAGGCTGATAAACCACGCAGGGCGTTGTTAGAACACGAGAAGAATTTGTAAATCACTCGCCTAAGGCTCGTGATTTACGAATTCAGAAGAAGCGCGGTTTTTCTATGAGTTTACTGGCACAATAAACCATAGCTGATTGACCAATCAGAGCGGGCACATTGATTTGGTTATTAGATAAAACTGTTTGTACTGCTTGAGACCCGATTGGTTGGCTAGGTTAACGTTTTCGCTTTTTCACTTTTACAAGGCTATATGCACCTTATACATAGTCTTGCTGATCACAGTCTGAATCCTCTTTAAAAAGTTGATTTCTAATTTTTTTTTAACATATTAAAGTGTACTTTGAACCGATTAAATATTTTCAACGTTATTCGTGCCTTACCCTGTGCTTAAATAGATCATAACTGTGATATGTTCAATTTGGCTTACCCCTGACTGTAATCTTCACAGTAGAAGACACAGTGCCTGCCATATTGCTTGCTTCACAAGAGTAAACTCCACTGTCATCCGGGACAACATTTTTAATGTAAAGTGTACTTTCGTCGCCTACTGGCGGATTGAATTGTGCTCTTGGAATATCTGAGGCACCGTTTTTCTTCCATTTGATCTTCATTGTCACTCTATTGACTTTGCAAGTCAGTCTAAGTGCATCTCCTGCCATTAGAGTGGGGTAATCTTTGGGAATAATTTGGGAAGTGGGTTGCTCTGTTTAAGAGATGAGAGGTCAATGAAAGCAATCATTTAATACGTTTACACCCCATTAGGAGACAGAAGTTGAAATTAATGTTGTTACTGGACGGCAATTCAAGAGTAACCAGACTGAAATTTACACGCGCGTGCATAATTGCAAACAGCCTGACACTAGCTGTGATCAACTGATTCACGACTTCGAGAACAAAATTGGACGGCTGTTATCTCGGAACTACGTTTTTTCAGTGTCCCAAATTAAAAGATACAGAAAAGAAATGAGCGTTCATAACCTAAATTTATAAATTCCGCATTTTTCTCTTGAAACAAATAACACACAGTGTAACAGTGTCTTCCAATACAAGGATAAGATGTTGACTGCTTTCCTCTTTGTAACCATTATTTTATTTATTTGTTGTTATTTTATGAGTACTTACCTAAAACACGAAGAGTTGATGTTGAACTTGCTCTGCTCGCCTTGTTTTCTGCTGTACACTTGTATGTACCTTCCATGTTTTTGGTCACATTTGGAAGGAATAGTTGGTACTCCTCCTGGGTATGATTCTCAATTGAAAGGGAAGGAAGGCTTCCATCATTAAACTTCCAGGTTATAGCCAGTTTTGGAAAACCTGTGGCTTTGCAGGCAAACCTGGCCGTCTTCCCTTCAGGAACAGTTTGGTTTGTTGGTGACACAATAATCTGAGGAGAGACTATGGGGAACAATATTTTCCACTTAGTAGTTCTTTTTGCCTCAAAATATTGCTCTGCTGTAATGACTATTATCGAGTCAAACTGACCCTATTAAGACACTGGTTCATGGTATAATTTGATAAGTGAATAAATAAAACATCTTAAATTTGAACTCGGAGTTCGGAGAGAGATCTCAGGACACGAATGATCAGCGCAGCTATAAGTATAGGAAACTTAAGCAGTTGTGAAAATAAAGCGTGGAAAATTTATCAAACAAGAACAGCTTGGAAACGTGCAACTCTCAGGTGAACTCTCGAATTCCCTACCGATTTCGGAAACATTTCACATTTTAACATTGTATCTTGTACTGATCAGTGATATTTCGGCTTAGTATAGACATGCGCATTTGTACCAGATTTGAATAGCCATGTTGGAATAAACTCGGATTTTGTTTGCTACAACTGTGTTTATCCAACGCCAGTACCGGTAAGCGGTACTTAGTTTTGTCATGTTCACTTGCTCGCCCTGTGTGTGTTTTTCCCGGGTCTGTCATCTTGCATTGTGACTCGACTTGTGTGTTAGATTTGCCCATTAAACTACTGGTGTGGTGGCAGCGTACAGTCGAATTCACGTCCAAATGTTCCTTCAAATAGCCTATAAACCGAAGTCAGCAACTGTGGTAAGTCTAAACCTCGAAGAATTTCTTTGTTAGAGCACGACCGATACCGTAAAAATGGCTAGTACTCACCGAGCACCAAAACGGTGGTGTTTGTCGATGTCAGAAACTATAAACAGCTTCGAAAATTGGAGACAGAATTTACTATACACCTTGTCCCTTAACAGCAATTTTGCTCCGTTCCTTGCTGAGGACTTCACGTGAGGCAAAAAGAAGAAAGCCGACCCTCTAAGAAGCTTCACTGACGACGGAGCGAATGTCTTAGCGAATGCCTTCATCTCCCTGAGGACGACGGCAAATATATCGCCAAAGCCCGCCAAATCGCTAACATCGTTGACGATCATCTTGAGGAAAGTTACGAGTCAGCGCCGTTCACTAGTGACTGTGAGTTCAATAATGAGATCAGTAGTGTTCAGTGAGGCCCGGAACCTACAGTTCTTCGTGTACAGACACGTGAGTCCCCCTACATTGACGCGTTCCACGCCCATCACCCTGTGTTGTTGGAGAAACCCGTCTGTCATTCACCCGTGTACGTTTGAAGGCTTAGTAGTTGAGAGCGTCGACGTTGATGTATTGGCAGGAACGCCGTTTATGGAGACCAGTGACATTTCCATCCGCCCAGCCAAAGGCCAGGTTACGATTGGGGATGGCACCACCTATGTTATGGCTCCCAGGCCCCTGCAGTGACCAGTTCAGCCGCCCGTTGAGCTATTCTTCTTTGAAATTAACCTACCCAATGATGCCCTTCCTGACTGCGAGTATGCTCTCGAGCCACGTTCTGATGCTCCGAGTGTACGAAAGTGGGCTGCCTCCCAGCTATGGCCGCCTCCTAGCATTGTTTCAAGCGTCGCAGGTAAAATACGAATCCTCAACCTTTCATCTGAGCCACATTCCCTCAAACGTAACACTCTCACCTGACATTAACGTCGCAACCTCCTCAACACCCTCCTGTGAGCCATGCCCACGACCAAGTGGCCCTACTGGTGATCTCAAGCACAACTCCAGCGTGCGCCTTGACCCGGAGAATGCAATCCCGCCAGACATCAGAGCCAAATTTCATGCAGGACCTCCATGATGATCACGACGAGGTCTTTGATCCCCGAATCAAGGGATACAATAGTGCCGCAGGATCATTCGAGGCTCAAGTAAACATGGGCCCAGTCGAACCTCCTCAAAGGAAAGGGCGGCTACCCCAATATGCCAGAAACAAGCTGGTGGAGCTGCAAGTAAAATTTAATCAGCTTGAGGAACTGGGTGTGTTCAAACGCCCCAAGGATTGTGGTGTTTCCATCGAGTATCTGAATCCATCCTTCTTGATGAAGAAACAAAGTGGTGGTTACCGCCTGGTAACAGCATTTGCTGATGTAGGGCGATATAGTAAGCCCCAGCCGTCCGTAATGCCCGACGTCGATTCCACTTTACGCCACATCGCACAGTTGAAACACTTGATTGCCACAACCTACTTGACGAGTGCTTTTTACCTAATCCCCTTATCTCAGGATTTCATAAAGTACTATGCTGTCGAAACACCTTTCAAAGGGGTTAGGGTATATGTACGTTCCGCAATGGGTGTGCCTGGATCCGAAACAGCACTGAAAGCGCTCATGTGCCACGTACTCGGGCACCTGTTACACGAGGGAGTAGTAATCAAAGTCGCGGACGACCTCTACTGTGGTAGAAATACCCCTTATGAGCTACTAGAAAATTGGAAGAAGGTCCTCCAGGCCCTTTACCAATGCGACTTACACCTGTCTGCATCCAAGACTGTAGTTAAGAGTCTGTCCACGTGAGGACCAGGCAGACGTGACACATGCCATCTCACCGATTTCTCACAAACTTTCACAGATGATTAAGGTCATTAAGTTATTTAAGACCCCAAAGTAGATTGGGCTCCCGGTCAATCCCTGGGGTTTTGGGGCTTTCAAATCAAATCCCAGGGATAAAACCCCGAAATTTGCCCTGAAATTGCACTTCCAACAAAGATTCCTCAAACTAACAGAATGCAGTAGACTTCACTTTCATTTCATCCAGCAATTCTTTGAACCTTAAGCAAAGACAGGGCCAACGTTAGAGTGATTTCAAATTATTCTCGCCAATGTAGAACGTTTGAACTTTAACCATGTAACGCAACAGTTTAAAGCAACCCCAAATTAAGCTTTTTAAATTGCAAATATCTCCAGTGGGCAACATTGCATGTCGACAAGCATGCTATTATAGTGCTATGTTTCTGGCGAAAAAAATTTTTGGCCCCTGTTATATGTTCGTGATCACATTCCTCTGAAGTACGTGACAGTCTAAGGTAATTTGTTGCACTATGTGACCATAAGCTGCTGTTTAATCAGCCGATTTAAATCGTGTAATGGTTTCAGCGACCCCAATTTGTTAGTTTTCAACTTTGATATCGCTAAGAGATGTTTATCTCCATAGCTAACGAATTAAATCAATCATATAAATTCAAAGATATTGACATGGTTTATGGGTAGTAGATCTAATAAAACCGATACGCTTTTATGCAGGAAGTAGTCCGTTGAGAGCAAAGTATGTCAGGTATATTTTGCCACATTTTGATACTTTTCACGCCTATTAAATTCATTTTCAAACCTGGAATGCATTGAAAAGTGAGCAAAAGTTATTTCCTTCCAGGAGAAACAGCGGCCTCCGTGTAAATGTGAGAGTGTGTCGTGACACTTGTTTCTTGTACATGTGTTTGTATATGTACTTGAATTCAGAACTACAATTCAATGAGCTCGAAAAACCGTCATGCAGTCTATCCTTGACAGTCAATCTACAATCTAAACTGCGAATTAAGTTCTTCTCGTTTACTTTTGTAAAATCTGATTGCATGGGTATTTACATGGGTACCTTGAAAGGTATAGATAAAGGAAAGCACATACTAGTCTGTTAGCTACTGTTGTGTTGCCACTATACTCTGTATTCTCTGTTTCTATTTAACTGTGATCTGGTGAGTAAATGATTATCTGTGCGCTTTGAAAAACCCTTTAAATTACGTTTTGTGGTATCGTATTATTTACCAATCCGAGAATAAATAAAAACCCCGGCATACAACGTCCTTTTTTTTGTCTGCAATATTTTGACAGGTAAGATGTTCTAACGAATTGAAGTAACTGAAGTTTTCTAATTACAAAATTTTTCAGTTCTTACAATACCTTAATAAGAAGGAAAAGAACTGCTCATGAGTGTAAATTCCATTGAAAAATATGGCGGTTATTTGGCAGGATTTTTGCAGAAGCGGAGCTGGCCTCTCATATGTGTTCTTATGTACCTAACTGCTAGACTACTCATTTCATTCTTTCCACATTTGATTTCAGTTTCCAGTTACAACTCAGTCCACATTGCTACGGTATGTGGAAAGAGAAGGTTGCTAATATTGGCGGTACTCACATGTAGAGGGCTTTTGCTTTTCACTGTTTTGCTAGCTTGCTCGCCATATATATTGTTTTGGTTAACGTTAACACTTCCTTTCACCTGATGGTAAGAGTACTTTTTAGTGGTTCCTCATCGAAAGGTTACTTTGCAGTTATACATAAAATACACTTTTTTTAATTAAAGTTCTAGTTTCCTTCTTATTTGAAATCTCTCCTCCATCGCTTCTATTTCGCTGACATAATCAATGTAGTCTTCCTCCTCTTGGGAAGCACTTACATTTTGGTTCAAAACAGCCCTTTTATTACTGGCTGACAGCCGGCTGAAATATCTTGCAACTTGAAGTGTTGAAAGCCATTCCTCCTTTGAAAAGAATTTATTTCCATTTGCTGATCTTAGACTCTTATATCTCAATATCAGCAGGATTTGCCTTAACACCGGTTTGTTCTCCTTGGAAGAATGTATCCTGCAAAAGAAAGACCTAGCGCGTTCCGAAAATCGGGCAGACTTCTTTGCTTTCTTCAGTGTCCAACCCTCCTCCAGTGATGGACTGTCAGCCGCTACTGAAGGCGACCCTGTCATTGGCAGCGAAACACCAGTTTAACCTTGCAAATAGTTTCCAGTTAAAAAATAGATTCCATGTTGCTGTGCGTCTGTTTAGTAACAGATCATAGATGACGTCAAAATGTGGTAAGAACAAAAAAGTGAAACACGAGGCGTAGCCGAGTGTGTCACTGATGTTCTTACCATTTTGACGTTTTCTGTGATCTATTACTGAACAGACGAACAGCAGCATGAAATCTATTTGTTTTATGTAAGTTATAGATTTAGGCCAGCCGGGTTGTTCAGTGCCCAATTAAGCTAACCCAGGAAAAGGTAGAATTTTCATTTGAGTTTTGTAACTCTGCGGTGAGGTTTTCCGTTTATTGTTTGGCTTTCTGTTTTGAGTTTTATAATCACCATATACACAAAACAAAGCAGCAAAAACATTTGTATACAGGAAGAAGTTATAATTCGGTTAAATTTTAATCCTGGGCTATAGTTAACCGGCTTCCGAACAATCCTGCCCTGTTTTCAACAAGTTAACCTGACATGAGCCCGCGATCTAATACTGATCAGCAGATACCTTGTTTTGGCAGGTGTCAATTGATTATAACATGGATGTCCAATAGGTAAACCAAGGCTGCATGTCTCTGTCAACCTATTATTTGGAGTATGGCCGCCATGTTGCGCGACTCCGTCGCCGTCGTCGTCGTCGTGCGTACGCGCCCACGAGCAATGCTGCTAGCCATGATCACCATGAGAATTTTCCTTCCTATATGAGTATGATGCTCCGCTTGGCGGTCCTTCGGGCTGTCGGAGCTCCACTAATAACGAAAAGCCTTTTTTTATTTTGAAAATATTTCAACATAACGCCGCATTCGCCCCGCCTTTGCCCACTTTGGCGAACACGACAAAAAGCCATTATTACCTATACAAAATGAAGCAATTTCATTGGTTACTGTGTGTAGCAAAGAGCTGTGATTGGTAGGGGAAAATCACGCCACTGTCAAACCTGACTCGAGCGTCGCTCCTCGTGAAATGAAAAACTTACAGCGAAAGCAGAATGAACTGCGAAATTTAAAAATCTGAAGAAAATGCTGAAAAATCAAGTCAGTTTTTGCCATCAGAGCAGCCCTGTGAGCCGAAAAGCTTGGACGTTGCCTTGAAAAATGCAGGAATTGTGGTTGCGGTCAAACTAGACGCCATTTGATTCGAGTTTTGAATGAAAGGAACCCAAATGACGGTGGATATTTTTGTCTTCTGTGGCTGGTGATTCTGAAATCAGTTTGATATAGTGTCGGAGACACATTTGGGCTGCGATACTATTGGCCGTGAGCTGTGGTTAGCTATACTTAGCTCGCTGCTGTGCCCTGAAACGGACAGGAATATTCGCATCGGAAGGCAAGGTTATGTCTTTATTTTACCGATTTTAAGAAGTGATGTTTTGATGTTTCATTCCTGACATCAATCAGTGTGTCAACAGTTGTTTTGACACTAGGAAAAGTTGATTTTTTTTAAATAAATTAATCTCAGAAACATTTTGTTTATTCGGTTTGTTAAATTCTAGATAAAGCAATGGTTCTCGGCTTACCAAGACCAAGTTTGTGCGTGATTTAGTCTTGCTTGACTCCCAACTGGCAACTGACACTGCTCGAAAATTTTTTCTGGATCGTTTTCTAAAAGAAACGGCCTGACCTTTTTTCTTCTGGCTTCTCGAGCCTGTTCAATGCCTCGGCAAGACTTTCTTGTACCCTATCTTTTGCCCAATCACGTAAAACATTATCCTTATTCTCAAAACTTTCCGCCATTTAAAAACGGCAGAGGGAAAAACTTTGTAATGATGACGTCAATCATGCATCTGTCCTCTAATAGATCATAGGCGAGAACCAATCAAAATGCGCGAAAAACTTGTATTATAATATAATAACAGTTTTTTCTAACTTGATTAAGTGACAACCAACATTAAGATGTTTCAGTAGACTTTGACAGTGCGTTTACTGAAACCAAGGCCACCCAGACAATGAAAACCAATCAGATGGCAGAACTGAAACAAATTTCCAGTTAAAATATTTTTCGTTTAGCAGAAATGCCCAGTCAGAGTGTCCGACCAGGCTAGCATTTAACCTCCAAAGTTTCAAATTTACCGGATTATTGTCCGATGGCCAGATCCGGTGTCATTTTTGACTAAATAAGTCAAAAACATACGCTGACGGGAACAAGAACTTTCCATTTTGACATTATCTCTTTACACATCTGCAGGCTTGCTCCTCTTTCCGGTTTTCGTCGCTTATTGCCATGTAGAGGATGGTAATATCCGATAATTGGTCTCCACCACGTTTCCAGCGAAGTGCAATGCTTTGGACACACTGTCATATCATTTCTCCAGATTAAACAGCCCTACTCTAGCTAAAATAAGATCTTTCTTTCGAAACAACACATGTTTGGGCAACCTTTAGCTGCCGCAGGTGAGATTTTATATCCTTAGTACAGGAACGCAAAGGGAAAAAAATCATTCTTCCTTGGAAATCTTGCCGAAATTACAAGTACTGTTGGAATGTGAAGCGAATACCGAACATGACAACTGAGCAGTCATAGCTTTCAGTCGCTGCTCCTAAATCGCGACCAAGTGTAACGCACTTCACTTGCAAGATATGAAACCACGTCTTTATCTTCGTTTTTTCTCGTTGCAAAAGTAAACAAAAAAAAAATTAATTAGCAGTAAGTTGTCAGTTACCTGTCAAAGATAGACTGTACGACGGTTTTTCGAGCTCATTCAAGTACATATACCAAAACATGTACAAGAAACGAGTGTCATGCCACACTCTCACATTTACACGGAGGCCGCTGTTTCTCCTGGAAGGAAATTACTTTTGTTCACTTTTCAGTGCATTCCAAGTTTGAAAATGAATTTAATAGGCGTGAAAAGTATCAAAATGTGGCAAAATATACCTGACATACTTTGCTTTTAACGGACTACTTCCGGCATAAAAGCTCACCAATATTAAGGATGTCAAACGACACATGAAGGTTGCGACAATTACGAAGGATGGCTTACTGGTAGTAAAACGTTACGACCTTTTACTCGCTCTAGGGAATGCATTATTGTCTCCAGACAGGTTCTGGATAGATTGCTGACTGCCTTGCATAATCCAGTTAAGCCATTCCTTAAGTCACCAGCTTAAAATGGTCACCATACGGTACCTCTTTGCCTTAAACATGGACCGCGTAGCTAAGAGTTGCACCTCTTTCGCCGCCTTAAGCCAAACCCCACAGGCGCATATTGAGCAGTCTTCATGTGAGCCGCCAGATGCTGTTGGCATCTCCTTCGCCGCTGACGTTCTCAAACGTTCCCTACAACTTGTACTAGTACTGGGAATCCGTAAAGTCATAGACCTCGACAATGGTAATAGAAGATGAACGCTTTCACACGTTGCGCGACGCTCTGGTTCGACTGTGCATTCAGCCACGCCCTGTAGACGGCCCTCCCGCTGCCATCCGAACAGACCCCGCCTCTGGATTCAAGTCTCTCGTCAACGACCAGCTTTTACAACACTACAAAATCGTCCTCGAACTTGGAAAACCGAAGAAACCCAATAAAAACCCTGTGGCGGAATAGACTGTACAAGAGCTAGAGATTGAATTACTTCGCCAAGACCCCCTTGGAGGTGCAGTTTCAGAAGTTACCCTAGAAGTAGCTACAGCCAACTTAAATTCCCGCATCCGTTCCCGTGGATTGTCCTCTCGTGAGATGTGGTATCAACGAGACCAGTTCCCAAATTGCCAACTTCCCATGTCCGACGATCTCATAACCAAACAGCACGATCAAAGACTTATCAACCATCCTCACAGCATGAAATTCAAAGCCCCGTTGGCTCTACCTCGACCTAATCCCAGCATTGAAGTTGGAGACCTCGTCTACATTTATTCAGACAGAAACAAATCACGAGCAAAGGACCGCTATTTGGTAACCAACGTTGAAGGTGTCTTCTGTAACGTAAGAAAGTCCATCGGTTCCCAGTTGCGTAGCACCAGCTATCGCATAAAAAAAGTCGGAGTGCTACCATGTCCCTAGAGACCTTTCAGAAACACACTCTTCTCAACGTCCAGACGACTCCTCTGGGGATGAAGAGGACCCTATTCCACAAACCACTCCTCCTACCCCGTTAAAGATCCCGTGTGCAATTTCTTTACCAGCGGATCAGCATATACCAGAGCCAGAAGAAAATGAGTTTTCTCTGGGACCAAGTACTAGCGAGCCTGTGGACCTCCCCTCTGACCACACCGAAGAGACGCAGTTTCTTCCCTCTGAGAGTGTCAACCAGCCGAGGCGTTCAGCGCGCCAGTGTCGGCGCCCTGCCTGTTACGATGATTATGTCACAGACTTCTGAGAATGACTAGTCTTAAACCATAATGTGATCAGCATTTCCATTATGGACACCTAGTGCCTGACTCTGTTAGTTAACCGTTATGCCCATGAAGGGACAGTCAGGTCGTTACGTTCATTTTCTATAGTTTAAGTATCAATAAGTCTAGAGACAGTCCCTCGTTCTGCAAGGGGACAGACATTTTATCTGCCTACTTTCCAGTTAACCTTTTTAGATTCGCATATCCCTTATTCATTTGTACATGACAAAAGAGAGGTTACGCCAGTACTGGTCAGCGGTACTTAGCTTTGCCGTGCTCACTTGCTCGCTCTGTGTGTGTTTTTTCGCGGGTCTGTCATCTTGTATTGTAACTCGACTCGTGTGTTAGATTTGCCCATTAAACTACTGCCAAATCCGCCCTACGGTTAGAACACAAGAACGCTACATGACGTGAGAAGTGGAGTATACGAAGCAGAAACTCAGCCACTGATCTAACGAAGTTCAGGATAAAATACAGACGGTATTTTAGAGCAAATCAACATCGGCAATCGTAGGTCATGTCAGAGGATCAGTCGATTCCGCCCGATGGAGAAGAAAACACCGAGACATACAGCAATTACAAGTTGAAAACGACGGAAAACACCGAAGAAATACAGCAATTAGTTCAACACGAAGAAAATACACCTGACATTGCGATGCACTTAGGCCTCCCCCTCCAGAACCCCTCGAATTAAGTGCTGGAAACCTCTCGGCCAACAGAAAGAAGTTCAAGCAGAAACACCCAAATTACGAGATTGCGACGGAGTAAGTTTGACGGTTAGTGAAACCAGAATAGCTACGCTTCTGGCAGTTATCGGTAACATTGCTATCGATTTTTCAACAATCTAACCTGGTATGAAGAGGGTGCTGACAAGAAAATTGAAAAGGAACTGTTAAAATCAGAGTGACACTGTGAACTGAAGAAAAATGTCAGCTCTGAGAGATACAAATTCCTATCAAGAGCCCAAGAAAGCGGTTAAAGTATCGACCAGTACATAACATATTAAGAAAGCTTTGTGAAACATGTGAATTTGGAACATTCGAGAACTCTCTCATCAAGGACTGAATTATACTTAGTGTAAACAAAAAATACATGAGAAAGATTACTCCGGGCGCGGGACCTACCACTTGAAAAAAAAACACTAGATGTGGTATGATCTGCAGAGGCAACGGAGAAACAAATGAAAGAACTGGACAGTGACTCATCAGTCATGGAATTGGAAGCTAAGGGAAACAAAAACATCAAACGACAAGAAAATACCCTTAGATAATGAAGAAAAAGAGCTCTGAATGACAAGTTTAAATGCTGGAACTGTGGAGCCAGACATGGAGCAAGGTAGTGTGCTGCTTATGGTAAAACATTGAACCATTGTCCAGGACGAAATCCCGAACAGACCACCAGAACAGGCTACGAACTGGGCGTAGAGCAACAAGAGGAAGAACATGATCTCTACTCAACCCAATTTGTGGTGGCTGTCGCTAAGAAAGTCTTATGCAGAACGAGTAGTGCTATGCAGAATGAGGAGTGCTATGTTCTGTTACCAGAGAAAGGACATATCGCAAATCTGAAGATACACACCGGCCGTTCAAAGAGCTAAAGAACATAGTTGGAGGCAATTCACAGATAAATGCCTGCACCCATAATCAACTCAGCTTGTCCGAAGACAAGGTAACTGTGCTTGGCACTTTTAAACTACCAGTGAAATCTAAAGCAGATGTAGAATATGAACATCCCAAATGGTGGAAATCAATCAACCGGGATTATTGGGGCTCACATCATATCAAGATCTGGGTCTAATCAAAGTGGCTATAATGGTTAAGACAGAAGAAAAGCGAACAAAAAAAAGGGACTGACGAAGAGGTGAGGTGAGGAAGCTACGAAGTTGCCTGAAGGCCTGAGAGAAGAGGTATTGTAGAAATACAAGCAGATATTCACTGGCTGGGACGTTTGGAGAAACCTTGCACTCTGAGATAGACCCTACTGTGCCACCTGTCGTAAACTCACCTATAACCGTCCCAGAAGCTCTTCGTGACAGGGTGAAAGAAGAATTAGATGACATGGAAAAGCAAGGGGTTGCTCGAAAGCTGAAAGAACCCACAGATTTGGAGAATTCTATGGCTATTGTTCAAAAGCCTAATGGTAGTCTGCGAATCTGTTTAGATCCAAGGCACCTCAATAAAGCTATAAAGCGGGAACATTTTCAGCTACCCACCATCGAAGACATCACTACACGTATGGCAAATACATGTAGTGCAAACTGAGGATACTGGCACATACCTCTTAATCTTGACGAAGAAATTCAACTACTAACTATCTTCAACTCAGTCTCCAAGTCTCCAAGCCCAAAATAGAATAAATTAAACACGCCACAGCAAATGACCCATCATTGAAGGGACAGAAGGAAAAGATCAAGTCTGGATGGTCGGAAACAAAATCTCACACGCGAGCAAGTATTCAATTCTGTTGAAATGCAAGAAATGAAGCTCTCAGAAGTCGAGGATGATACTTTAGACAGAATGACTTAATACTAGTCCTATCCTCTGCGCACAAAAGAAATGCTACAAATGCTACATCAAGGCCACATGGGGATCGAAAAATCAAACGACGAACAAGAGATGTACTATACTGACCAGGAATGAATTCTCTAATCAGCGACATGATATCGAGCCGCACCACTTGCTTAGGGGATCAACAGCAAAACAAGAAAGAGCCAATGATCCCTCTACTATCAAAATAGCTTTAATGAGCACACAGGTGACTCTCGAAAGACTTCGCAGACAATTACTGAGTTAACGTCCCGGATATATTGGAAAACGTCAGTGACGTCCCTTAAACGAGTTTAATAACAATTTTTACACTATCGGCCCAAACCTTGCCAGTGAGATTGACTCCGATAGCGGAGACTACCAAAGGTATCTCACTCGCACAGATAAACACTTTCATCTCCATCCAACTGATGCTTGTCTTGTCTTGTCTTGTCTTGCCTTGCCTTGCCTTGCCTTGCCTTGCCTTGCCTTGCCTTGCCTTGCCTTGCCTTGCCTTGCCTTGCCTTGCCTTGCCTTGCCTTGCCTTGCCTTGCCTTGCCTTGCCTTGCCTTGCCTTGCCTTGCCTTGCCTTGCCTTGCCTTGCCTTGCCTTGCCTTGCCTTGCCTTGCCTTGCCTTGCCTTGCCTTGCCTTGCCTTGCCTTGCCTTGCCTTGCCTTGCCTTGCCTTGCCTTGCCTTGCCTTGTCTTGTCTTGTCTTGTCTTGTCTTGTCTTGTCTTGTCTTGTCTTGTCTTGTCTTGTCTTGTCTTGTCTTGTCTTGTCGTGTCGTGTCTTGTCTTGTCTTGTCTTGTCTTGTCTTGCCAAGCAAAGTTTTTTTTTCACCGTTGAACAAACTAATCAAGTCTAAGGCAACTGGCTTATTCGAAAGTGTGCAGATCTCATTTGTGTGCCTCTATGCCATATTTTTAATCAATCTATTTGTCAGGGTAAACTCCCATAAGACTGGAAATCGGCTAGAGTCACACCCCTATTCAAGCAAGGCGATCGAGACGATTTAAACAACCATCGTCCGATCTAGGTTATTCCAGTTGTAGTCAAGGTCTTTGAGAGAATCGTGTGCGAACAATTATATACCTATTTAGACCTATTTAAACTATGTAAGCATCAGTCAGGTTTGTGTGCGATTCATTCAACAACGCGGTTATTTTCCTAGATCTAAAGAAAGCTTTCGATACCGTTGATCAAGAGGTTCTTTTATCTAAGCTTGACTTTTATGGTATATCTGAAAATTCACTAAAATGGTTTCAGTCGTATTTAGAGAACTGTATACAACAATGCTCGGTTGGTGGGTCCTTATCTGACCGCCGTGCATTGACCTGCGGTCCACTCCTCGGTCCACTCTGATTCTTATTATATATAAATGACTCTCCAAATTGTCACACGGTGAACCGAGGATGTACGTCGATGATACACATCTGACTTATGCAGATAATAATCCAGGTAGCATTGAATCATGCCTTAGTGAGGACTTATTGAATGTGCATACTAGGTTAAATGGAAACAAACTTACACTAAATATGACCAAAATAGGAGTTATGCTGATGGGATCTGGCCAAAAGCTAAACACCATTGCTGCTTCCCCCTCAATCTTAATGAATGGGACTCGCGTGAAACAGGTTGCAACTACGAAATCACTTCGTATAACAACTGATGACAAACTCAGCTGGAATTGCCATATTGAAAGATTAACCAGAAAGATCGCTTCTGGAATCGGTGCCATGAAACATGTTAGGCACCTGGTTCCTCAAAGTCCTCAAAGGACTTTTCACTGTTTGCTAAACACTGGGATTTCAAACAAACCACTGTCAGTCCACTGTATCCAAAGGGAAATGATCTTGTTGAGAAACAAGTTTAAACAGTGAACATCCACTAATCAAAGCAAAGCAGGAACACCGAGACCCTTATTTGGGACTACCCAGATACAGGAACACACAACTGGATGATTTTGGCTCCCCAGCGCAACTGCCCATGAGCCAACGACTAAGATCAATCATTTCCACTACCGATGCACTGTTGCAGCCAGAAGTCCTTGATCCAGGCTCAAACAAGAAAACAAAAGCACTATTTTGATCAGCATGCCAAACACCTCTCCACATTAAAAAAAGGTGACCGGATCAGAGTACAAATGGGAGGCCAGTGTAAACCAGACGTTCTCACAGAACATAAAGGGACACCAAGATCTCATAGGATTCGAACTGATGAAGATAGCCAATACCGCAGAAATAGAAGAGTGTTAATGAAATCACCAAAAAGCGATCCATCAGCAACAGACATATTTCTACTAGTGTCCAAAACTTTATTTAAGTCACCTTCACAAACACTTCGAAAAGCCCAGAAGCGGCCGTCATCTTGTTACCAAGGGTACGCTGCTACGCTACTCACTATCTACAACAGAATAGACAGGAGTAGCCCTCCTGCACCACAGCACAGACTAATTTTTTTTATTCAGAGGTATGTTTTATGATCAAATAGATGAGGTTGACATAGGACTGCCCCCCCCACCCCCCCCCCCCCCCCCCCACTCCCTTGCTCCGGCCCCTGCAAAAATCTTTACGGCAACATCATGCGAAGTGGAGCCAAGTCACTGCTGACACTGAAGCTATTGGCAGGAAAGGAGCGGAAAAAGTGACGAAAAAGGAGGAGTAATCAGAAGTACAGTAATTTTCAATTGCTTCTAAATTTTTTTACGATTATTATTACATAATTCATAGTTATTGATCATCAGATGAGATAACATTAATAGGTACAAACGCCAAAAACAGAATCCCTCGAGGAGAACCCATTTTTGTCCATGCGGAGGGACGAACACAAATTAAACGGAAGGTCCTTACGCTTAAAGAATGGAAGCTAATGCGCCAAAACGATAACATGGAATGGGTTACCCCCTCCATACGACACTGCCGAGGAACATTCGTAAAGCAACCTGTAGTTTGAACTTTTTGGAACTTTGAAATATTCATGCCATGAATTGAAGCCATCATAAATTTCAAATAAAAGAATCAAAGGATTAATTAAATTATATTTCATTGCGGTGAATGTTTTCTTTCGTTTCTTATTTTGCTATCATGAATTTACATACAATTTAACTAAGGACGGTGCCTACTAAATACAAAGGTTTTTGCGCCAGGTTAGGACCACGCGGAAGAAAGTAGATCTTTGCAAGGGCTATTGGAATCCACAAGGAAAAATAGGGATACCCACGCATTTTTTCGAGATAATTAGCCTTGGAATCTCAAACTAAAAATGCTGACATCAGCATTCCTCTGGAAAAAGGAAGGAAAGAATATTTCCTCACAGATTTCCTCAGAAGTCGCTTTTACATACAGAAAGGCAAAACAGATTTTTAAAAGATCTTTAAACTACATGGCAAATGGTAACATTAAAATCATTTTTGGTACGTTTTACATAACAAAATCGTTGCAAAAAGCGCTTTTAGAGTCTCTGACAGCCTTCCCCTGGTTTAGCTAAAATACAGTCGAATACCTCTTGCTCATAACCAGGAAACTAATCAAATGTTCAATGGGCTTGCCACTTCCATTTCGCAACATAAAATGTAGGGTAACCCACACAATTTTTTTAAGTTATTACGCGGTGCCGTTACATATTTTCCTGTCACCTTCCCAGTAAGTAAGACATTTGCGTTTTTGCGCGCGCGCTGCGCCATCTGCAGGTACATATTAACAAGTGGAGTTAAGGAGGCTCGAAAGGGTTTTCAGCTGCACGCGCGCGCGCAATCTATCACACGCCATAACTAAGATGCACGCGTCAGCTGAATCAGTATTAAAATCAGCCACACCGGAAGTTAATGCTGCGTAAAATCGCGCGAACCGGAAATAAAAGCTGCGGAAAACATTGTTTTTAGCTCGAAAGTTCGCTCGGTGACCTATCTTGATTTTTTGCATACACGCACCATTCGCGATGGCACTTCAAATATAAAAGTTTCGGGGGAAAATTATCTAGTGGAATTTTCTGTAAGCCATAAAACGCGTTTTCTTTAAATATATTTAATTCTACTAGATAAAATTTTGCCATACTGTCTGAAAAGTTAAAGAATTTAGGGAACTTTCCAACAAAGAGATAAAAATGGTAGGTCACCGAATTAGTTTCTCAGATAATTTACAAAAACTGAAATTTCGAGGACGCTTTTGTGGACCTCGTGCGTTGCCATGGTAACTGATATGACGTCACAAGTACCCTTAAAGTATAGTCCAACAATAGAGTTGCAAGGAGACATATAGTTTGCCCACACCATTAAACATCCTTCTTTGTAATCTTCCATCGTTTCACAAGCAATATAGCAACGAAAAACCCTTCGAGCCTCCTTAAGTGTAAATTACGAAAGATAGCAGCTAGGTTTTCAGCTGGATGAAGTTAACGTTTTATTGGTTAGCGATATGTTGCTATTCTGGTGTCACTGGTTTTATTACAAGTTCATTAATTAACAAATAGATTCCATGTTGCCGTGCGCTGTTCAGTAATAGATCACAGATGACGTCAAAATGTGGTAAGAACAAAAAAGTGGCACACGAGGCGTAGCCGAGTGTGTCACTGATGTTCTTACCACATTTTGGCTTCTTCTGTGATCTATTACTGAATCAGACGCACGGCAACGTGGAATCTATTTGTTTTCTATAATAACGAAAAGCCTTTTTTTTATTTCAAAACATTTCAACATAACGCGAAAGCCGGCCTTTGCCCCGCCCGGCTTTTACCCACTTTCGCGAACACATAAAAAACCATTTGACGTGATCTATGATCTATACAAAATGAAGCAATTTCATTGGTTACTATGCGTAACAAAGAATTGTGATTATTCGAGAAAAATCACGCCACTGTCAAACCTGACTCGAGCGTCGCTTCTCGTGGAATGAAAACTTACAGCGAAAGCAGAATTGAACTGCGAAATCTACAAATCTTGAAGAAAATGCTGGAAAAATCAAGTCAGTTTTTGTCATCGGAGCAGCCCTGTGAGCCGAAAAGCTTGGACGTTGCCTTGAAAATTACAGGAGTTGAAAAAAATACCCTAGGAAAACTTGTGGTTGCGGTCAACCTAGAGGCCATTTGATTCGAGTTTTGAATGAAAGGAGCGTAAATAACGGTGGAAATTTCTGTCTTCTTTGGTTGGTGATTCTCAAATCAGCTTGATATAGAGTCGGAGACACATTTTAGCTGCGATATTGTTAACCGTGAGCTGTGCTTAGCTATACTTTGCTCGTTGCTTTGCATGAAACGGACAGGACCATTCACATCGAAAAGCAAGGTTATGTATTTATTCACTGATTTATTTTACCGATTTTAAGAAGTGATGTTTTGATGTTTCATTCCTGACATCAATCAGTGTGTCAACATTTGTTTTGACATTGGGAAGAGTTGAGTTTTTTAAATAAATTAATCTCAGAAACATTTTGGTTACTGGGTTTGTTGAATTCGAGATAAAGCAATGGTTTTCGGCTTACCAAGACCAAGTTTTTGCGTGGTTTAGTCTCGCTCGACTGCCGACTGGGACTGCTCGAAAATTATTTCTGTATCATTTTCTAAAAGAAACGGCTTTATCTTTCGTTTTCTGGCTTCTCGAACCTGTTGAATGCCTCGGCAAGACTTATTATGTTATCTTTTGCCCAGTCACGTAAAACATTATCCTTATTCTGAAAACTTTCCGCCATTTTAAAACAGCAGAGGGAAAAACTTTGTAATGATGACGTCAATCATGCATCTGTCCTCTAATAGATCACAGGCGAGAACCAATCAAAATGCGAGAATAACTTGGGTTATTATATAAAATTGATTTGATCACAGTAGGAAAATTTTGCTTTCATTATAGTCGTGCACTGGGTGGCGTAGTTGATTGCGTCAATGTCAACTTCAAAACATTGAGGTGATGAGGGCCCATCGAACGAATGTCAACCAACGAGCCACGGAGGCAAACACCTCTTTGGTTAGGCCGATTCATATCTATCTTTTGAGGTATTCTGACAAAGTTCAAATTCTTAAAGTTGCCGCCAATGTCTTGAAGGACAATCCGTTCCTGGACAGGCAGATTTTTATTTCTCAATTGTCAAAGAACGTTCGTAAAGACCGAGCAAAGCTTCGAAAAGACTATCTCAAGGGGATTAAAGAAAGAAGTGACGTAGAATTTGCATTCATACCTTGGTCGGTACCGGCACAAATTTTGTTTAAGGATCGAAACTGCTCAAAATTAAAATCTTTCAAGCTTCCGGATGAGTAAATACGTTCAACTTACTTTCTTGTTAAATCGATTTACTAACGGAGGAACTACGAACATGTCTACGCTTTTGACGTTTGTAAATATTTAGCGTAAATACCTTCGATTGTTCTCATCTTTGTAAGAACATTCATCTAGTTTATCTCGCTTTTAACATTCTGGTATTGAATAGTGTTTTCCGCTCGTTATGCTAGTTATTAATTCGAGTTCAGATTTATTAACAGCGATATTAACGTCTTGTGTAGTTCTTATAAGAATATTACCAGTACTACTGTAGTGTATGTCAAGCTCTACGAGCTAGAATACTCTTTTGCGTTACATGTTATCTTAACTTAATTAATTGTCTAATTTTACTGTTTCAATGTCTTTGTTTTTGTGTTTTGTCAGAGCTCCATTTAAACTAGCTCTGCTAAATTGGATGCCCCTAGATAAATAAATAAATAAATAAATAAAAAATAATAATAATAATAATAATAATAATAATAATAGTTTTCTCTTTTAAGTATAAAATTGAGTACAAGTAAGCTAATTCAATTCGAGTGTTAATGTCGTTTATGTGGAGATCCCGACAGGAGTGCATTACAACCACAAGATGGTAAGTGCGCCTTCGTTTATCGTTTTGTCATTGTGCGTGTATTGGTTTTTGTTCTTGCTTACACTGCGCGGAACACTTTAATCTTTTATGCAATTATCTCTACTTTTAAACTGATACCATGCATATTGAAAAAATTATCTCTAACATATTCGTATTTAAAAAGGCAGCAGTTACTCCTGGCAATGAAACAACCTTTTCTATATTGTTAAAATGCTGAGTAAACAAAACTCTAAGCCTGATACAATTAGATTGTTATCCTTTAACGTGAGAGGCCTAAGTAATTTTCAAAAAAGAAGAGCAATATTTTCCTGGTGCAGAAAGCAAAAGGCCCATTTGATATTTTTACAAGAAACGCATTCAATCAAGGAGCGTGAGGCTCAGTGGAAAAAAAGTATGGGATGCAGAGATATTATTTTCTCATGGGAGCACAAACGCAAGAGGTGTCGCAGTGCTTATAAAGAACGGTTTTGATATTGATGTAATGTTGACTCAGACAGATTCGAGCGGAAGACTTTTGTTGTTCAAAGCTTTGATTAAAGAAGAAAATTATACAATTGCAAATAACTACGGGCCCAACAAAGATGCGGAAGCTGTTCATTTTTACCACAAACTTTCAAATCTATTAAGAACCAATGATTTCGGAAATAAAGAAAACATAATTATGGGAGGGGATTTTAATTGTGCCTTGAATATTAATTTGGATAAAATAGGTGGAATTCAAGTTCCCCGAAGGCACGTCGTAAAAAGTATTGAAGAAATTCAAGATGAATTTAGTTTCCATGACATTTGGTGCATAAAAAATCCAAATCAAAAGAGTTTCACCTGGGCTCGTTGTTCTCCTTTTATATTTTGTAGATTAGATTACTGGTTGATCTCGGATAAACTGCATGATTTAGTTACAAATGTTAATATTTTGCCCTCGATCAAATCAGACCATTCTGCAATACTTCTAGAACTCGAAGAAATTAAGGAAAATAACAGAGGTCCTTGCTATTGGAAATTGAATACAGCGCTACTGGTGAATGAATTAAGAATATAAAAAGATGATCAATGATGAATTGCCTATTTGGCTTGAGGAAGCAAAGGATTTGAAGCACCGAAGATCAGTTTGGGATTGGATAAAACTTAATATTATAGGACCGATTCTATTATTTTCTCAAAACGTTTATCATAAATTCGACAACAACGTGAAAGAGGATTAACTGACAAATATCAAGAATCATTAACTGCCTTTCAAGATAATCTCTGTGACAATACGCGAATTACAATGGAAAGATATAAAAGCGAACTTGAGTTAATGTATGACAAAAAAGTTGAAGGTTAAATTAAACGGGCAAGGGCACCATGGCACGAACACGGAGAAAAGAACAGTAAATATTTTTTTTAAATTTGGAGAAACGTAACCATATTAGGAAACACATTAGAAAAATACACATTAGTGGAGTTATCTCTACCGATCCACTCTCGATAATGAACGCACAAAAGCAATTCTACACCAAGCTGTACAGCAGTTCTAAAACAAAGTTAGACACTCCAGATGCAGTATTATTCCTTGAAAATCCAAATTTATCAAAGTTATCAAATGAAGTAAGTGAGAAATGCGAAGGAAAAATAACAATGGAAAAATGTCAAAACATTACTAAAACATTTCAACTAGGTAAAACTCTTGGAAATGATGGTCTACCAATTGAATTCTATAATGTGTTTTGGTCATCAATTGGTAAAATGGTGGTCGAAAGCTTTAATGAGGCTCATGAAGGGGGAGAAATGTCAAACTCACAAGGGCAAGGTGTCATTACACTTATCGAAAAAACAGGCAAAGACAGAACCCATCTTGAGAATTGGAGACCGATTTCGCTCACTAATGTTGACACTAAAATAGCATCCAAAGTAATAGCAACACGAATTACAGAAGCAATGTGGATTGGTTCCTGTCGTGACAGTCTCGAGATGCCCTTGTCCTTAAAATGGTGGAAAAGTGTAAAGGCTCTTGGGATACACTTCACTTATGACGGAGAAGTGTCTTTTCAGGAAAATTTTTACGACAAGATCACTGAAATTAAAAAACAAATACATCGGTGGAGCTGGAGAGGTCTCTCTTTATTTGGTAAAGTATCAATCATTAAAAGTCTTCTTCTCCCTAAATTGGTATATATATTTTCTATCCTCTCACCTCCCTCGGATTTCATTTCGCTGATTCAAACGATAATATATAAATTATTGTGGAAACGGCCTGATAAAGTAGCCAGGAGAGCTGCAATTAAGAGGGAATGTCCACTAGGACCGAGCCAGTCGTGGCACATGATGAAAAATCAAAATTTTTCATATTCTTTCCAGAGATAGCCTAGGGTAAGCCTAGAAACGTGGTGTGATTTTT